>PISX010023583.1:0-29508 GCA_004024625.1 Mellivora capensis
GAAATCTCTAACAGAACATTTTAAGAACAGAAGATTGGCTCTGAAATGACAACTTGAACATGTGGGTCTACTACTCTTTCTCCCTCAAGTTTTGATAGAATGAAAGAAAATATGCATATACATGTGATTGATACCATAATACTGCTGGAAAAAGAGAAAGCTAGCAGTACTTGAGGATTTCAAGGGGATCTTTGAAGACTGAAAGGAGAGTGATGAACAAAAGTGAGAAGAGTGATCTACTGGCCCGGAATAGCAGAATAAGATCAGTCTTATGAGCAGGACCCCCAGAGAATCTTAGAGGCAAATCAGAAAGAGCCTGAGTAGGCAGGGGTGGGTAGCAATCAGAAAGGTTGGGCCCAGGAGACCCCATCATCTTCATCCTGGACATTGACAATCATGATAATTTTTTCCTGCAGAAAGTTTCACCAGGTGGAGAGTATTCATTGTAGTGTAGGAAAGGAAGAAGTCAAATCAAGGTGGAAGTAATGCTATATCCCTAAGTAAATGTTGAGGGAATTATGAAGGAAAGGCAGTTCTCCCTAGCACTGAAATATATTAAAATTCTCCACTGCCAGAAAACCTTGAGCCTTCCTATCAACTTTGTACTCACATACCTTAAAGCCTATATAGCTTTCCATCTGCCTTTTCATTTAAGAAAGAATCTTGTTGGGATAAAAGACCTGAAACAACTACAGAAGGAAAACTGAATAAAGAAAGAAAATAAAATAAAAAAATAAAATAGGATTAGCGGCTACATAATCTACAATCATCAGCTAATAACCAAGCATTCTCAGTATGGAATAAAACCAATAATAGGAAAGAGAGGATAATAGTAAAAAATGGAATAACTGACACCCAAGGAAACAGGTAATTGAAAACAAACAAAAAAAGGATTCTGTGGAAACCAGCAGAAAAGTATTGGGAGGACACTGGGGAGGAGGTTTGTCAATGTGATTAGGGCATCTGTGTTTGCTAATTGGTGCTTATGGAAGTTAGGTTCCTACCCTTGCATAGAGACTGGGAGATAAGGCACTATTTCCTTTGGTGATTACATTTCAAAAGGGTAGGACCCAGGTCTTTGAGAAAGACATCTTTGTGTTAGAAAACTGATAAGAGGCTGGGAGAAGATTTACTTGTCCAAGAGGCAGAGAAAGTGTTTATGGTGGCAAATTCTGTAAAGTAAATGCTTTTAAAAACTGGGTCGTCAGGAAGAAACCTGTCTAAAGCAGCTGAATGGAACATTAAAGACATTTTGGTCCCCACTATGTATAGAAAGTGGGCACTGTATAAGGGTTTCTTCACAGAATGTAAGATGCTTCTTTTTAAATTGCTATGAAATATCTGTACAAATTTATCTTACAGTTCTGAAGATCAGGTGACTCACTGGTGAGATGTTAGCAGCGCTGAATCTTTCTGAAGGCTCTTGTAGATAATCATTTCTTTGCCTTTTCCAGGTTCTAGAGGCAACATACATTCCTTGGCTTGTGATTTCTTCTTCCATTTTTGAAGCTAGCAATATAGTGTCTTCTCTCCAATCTCTTTCCATGGTCACATCTCCTTCTCTGACCTGACCCTTGTACCTCCTTTTAGGGAACTATTGATTGGGCCTACCCAGACAATCCGGGATAATCTCTCCATTTTTTTTTTTTTTTTTTTAGATTTTATTTATTCATTTGACAGACAGAGATCACAGGTAGGCAGAGAGGCAGGCAGAGAGAGAGGAAGGGAAGCAGGCTCCCTGCTGAGCAGAGAGCCCGATGCGGGGCTCGATCCCAGGATCGTGGGATCCTGACCTGAGCTGAAGGCAGAGGCTTTAACCCACTGAGCCACCCACGCGCTCCTAATCTCTCCATCTTAATTATATTTGCAAAGTCCTTTCCTACCATTTAAAGAAAAATATTCACAGGTTTTAGGGGTTAGGATATGGACATCTTTAGGTTGCCATTATTCTGCTTCCCACTACTTTGTAGCATGCTGTTTGCTTGCTGGTCCATTCAGGACGATTGATCTAATACTCTGTACCTGTTTCTACCCTATCTATAGGCTAGGAAAAAGGCCTGGGAAAAAGGATCTACATACATACGTGCATATGAGCACACACTGCAGAATCCCTAACACAGCCCCTTTCACCCGTACTGACTGTTTTCTTATACTGTGTCCGTGGGTCCATGTCTACAGCCCCAGAAAACATGACTTCCCCTCAGGCCGGGGACGTCGTGGCCTCTCTTCTCCTCCATAGATGAAGTGTTATCTAATAGTCTTACCTATCCAGATGTGTTCCTGATGATGATGCTGGTTTCACTTGCAAATTCGCATGTAATGCTGAGCCCTCTGGTTTGGGATTTTAATTTCACTGGATAATGATCATGGTGATTTTAAACATTTCCTGTTGCTTGTTAAACTGCCTGCCCGATTCAGCTCCAAATAACAGCTTTAAGTACACAAGTGAAAATTTAGCTCCTAGTATTTAACAACTACTATAATTTTAAAATCTACTTTCAATTAAGTAACCTTGTAATTCTAAAAAGTGGCTGTGTTCCACATAAGTGCTGAAATGCCAACTGAATACAAGTCCACTTTATGCCTGGCAGAAACTGCAGAGTTGTCATGTGGCCTAGCATTGAAAAGCTCATTCCGTAGCGGTACTAACATGACTGGTAAAGTGTGGCCTGTTCTGTTTGTCTTTACACATCTCCCCGTGATGTCAGAATAATCTCCAGTAGTCAAAAGAAAGGAAAAAAGCTAGAATAAAGTATTTGCTAAATCTAAATACACAGAATTGACCTTTTCAAGGAAATGTACAGAAGAAAGGCATTGGGGCGCCTGGGTGGCTCAGTTGGTTAAGCGACTGCCTTCGGCTCAGAAGGCACGCTCCCAGAATCCCGGGATTGAGTCCTGCATCAGGCACCCAGCTTCATGGGGAGTCTGCTTCTCCCTCTGACCTTCTCCCCTCTCATGCTCTCTCTTTCTCTTTCTCAAATAAATAAATAACATCTTTAAAAAAAAAAAAAGAAGGAAGACATTGATTTGGGAGATAAAGATCATCTAGGATTCTGGAAGTAGGGTAGCTTTTGGGAATATGACAGTGATCGATTATGTTGCCAAAACTCTATATGGATGGACTCCATTTTTCAAAGAGAAGGATAATCTTTTTTTTTTAAGAATTTATTTATTTATTTGACAGACAGAGATCACAAGTAGGCAAAAAGACAGGGGAGAGAGGGGAAGGGAAGCAGGTTCCTGGCCAAGCAGAGAGCCTTATGCGGGGCTCAATCCCAGGACCCTGGGATCATGACCCAAGCCAAAGGCAGAGGCTTTAACCCACTGAGCCACCCAGGCACCCCGAGAAGGATAATCTTTAAGGCAGTATCCCTTTTAGAGAGTTATCCTGATAGGACTCGGTCACTAAAGAAGTCAAGTCCAAGTTTCATATCAAATTTCCTTCATCTTTAAAAAATTAAAGTTAAAATTAGTACAGGTAGTTGACCTTAGAAATGAACTTTGTAGAGTACTTGAAGATCTTCTTTGCTTCTAAATATGCTTGAAGTCCATCAGCTGAGCACTTACTTCCTGGACTCCGGATGTGTACAGATGTAAGAAAAAGCAGAATTGCTGTAAAAAGAATAGAATCTGTCACAGTTTAATATATAAAGATAAGACTGTATCAATGTTTTAAAATGAAATAAAGAGCAGTTTATCATGAATGCTATAGCTTTTGTTCCTCTGGAAATGTTTATCCCTTAATTTCCCATAATCCCAAATGTCTTTCTTTTCTTTTTTTTTTTCTTAAAGTAAACATCACTGAAAACATTTTATCAGAATTTCATATTTTTTGTTTATTTTTAAGACATTATATTTCAACAGATGAAGGTCAAAAATGTGTAAGTTTAGAGGTTTTTTTTTTCTCTTTGTTATTTTATCTTAGCTTTTTTTCAGACCATCGTTTAGCCTTGGAGAATTGTTTTGATTAGAGAGAGGTCTTCGAGAGGGTTTGCCGTGCTTCATGGCTTGTGCAGGCAGGCACGCAGTTTTCTTTTTGTCTTTTTATCTGGCCAAGGACATCTACATATTATGTCAATTGTAGACTGGGGTTGAGCACAAATTTCTTTCTCTCCATAGACACAGAACTAAAAATACCAAATTAAACACATTTATACTTGAGAGGGCCCAGGATTCGTCCTTAGTGTGCATTGGTGTATATTCTCCTTTTCAGTATGTACTTTCTTAAATGCCAGTAGAAATTTGAACAATGTTAAAGCATAAATGAATTGATGATATGCGTTGATTTTACTTCAGTCCCTCAAGTTCTGCAATGGACAGAACTGTGGTTTACATCTAGCCCATGAAGCCTGATTTATGGCCACTAACCCTCCAGCTGGATGCCTGGTAATTTTATTTTTCATCAGTGTTATGGTTCTGTTGCCCCCAATGAAAGATACATGTTTAATTCAAATATTTGAAGAGGCTATGAAAACATATGTTTAAATATGTTTATCACATATCACACAGAACTTTTGAGGTAGTCAAAAAAGGGTTTCAAGTGAAAGCAAAAGGCCTTTTTTTTTCATTGTTTATAGTGATGCTCAATGGCATTGTTTTGATTGATATAGAATAGTGTGATAAAGGATGTTAGCTGACTAGATGGGATCAATTTGAATTTATATGTGGAATAATTAACTTGATACTAAGCAAGAGCAATCCTCCAGATTCCAACATCAAGTTGTAACACCAAGCCTGGTATGGGGGCGTTCAATCAAACTCATTGTAGCAAATAGGTTTCTGAGTGTGGCTTCTCCTTTCATGCAGAGAATGGACTCTTTATTTTCCCAAACAATAAACATTTTGGGGGGTTTTTGAAACTGATTACTCTGTTGTCTTCATTACTCATGGATCAGCTGGCTATATTCGGCAACAAAAGTAGGAGCTAAACTCATCTTAGTTGTTGCCCACAATTTATGAAGAGATAATCCAGTTCATGGGAAATGAGGTACTTCAAGTATTCGACAAATAGAAAGTATTTCTCTGTCAGCATGGATTCGGGTTCAAATATGTCTCACACTGATCTCTGGACTATTGCTCTATGCCACGTTGATCCATGCAGGAATAATTGTGAAGAATTTCCAGGATTTCTTTTACTATCAGAAAAAACACCCTTGAATCACTTTGCCCATGGTTTATAGTGAAAAACATGAGTTTGAGCATTTTGAGCTTACAACCGTGGATAAGGTATGTGATTGGTTTGGTGCCGAGTTCTGTGACACGAAAAGTAAATTACTGTTGGGAGGGATATGGCAGGGGAGATCCAATTATTTAAAAAATAAATTTAAAAAAAAGGTGGGTTTTTTTTGTTTTTATTTTTGTTTTTGTTTTGTTTTTAGTAGCAAGGGTTTTTAAGGTTCACATTTTTATTTTTAAATTTCCTGGATTGAATTTACTGGTCAGCCTCATTGCCATCCCATAAAAGTATATGGTTTTTAAACTGATGGAACAAGTGAACCCAGCTATGCCTTTTCCCTCTATCAATATTATAAAAATATCCTGGTGTGCTAGAATTGCCAAGAAATTAAAATAAATACGATGTCATAATTTTTAGTCAAATTGAATAACAAATGCATATAAAACATATAAATATATGTAAATGCATATAAATGCATATAAAATATATATTATATATATATATAAATTATATATATAAAACACATTTCTTTGACCCAGAGAAGTTAAGAATGGAAAAATAATCATGTGAGAGCCAACATTTTGCCATTTAACCATAGCAGATTAAAATAGGTAGAATTAGGTAAAACAACTTGACTGTCTAGTTTTGGTCTGAATAAATATATTGGGGTATATAGGGGTGCCTGGGTGGCTCAAGCGTCCGACTCTTGATCTCAGCTCAGGGTCTTGAACTCAGGGTCATGGGTTTTTAAAAAACAAAAAACCAACATATTGGAGTATGTATAATCTAACAAAGATTTAAGTAAGGTAGACTCATACTTTACAGCAATGATAAACTGTTATATTCAGTAAAAATAGCACCTACTCTATGTCAGACATAACTCTAGATAGTGAATAAAAAGCAATAAAGAAGATAAATAGGGTTATGATCTTACTGAATTTCCATTATACATAGAAGGATTGACAATGATAGAAAAGCGTGTTTAACATATATTTTGAGGGGGAAAATGAGGTGTGTTAAGTTGGGTTCCCTGGAAGCAGATCTAACAGCATATGATTTATGTGCTGTTATTTTGCTAGGGAGTGTAATCCTAGGAAGCAGAAGTGATGGACAGGGAGAGTAAGGCAGGGAAGAAGAGAGAGTCAGCAGTGGGAGAAGTCATTATTGATAAGCTCACTGCTAAGTGAAACCAATGATGAGACCAATGAGACTGAGCCCTTCTCAAGAAGCCATATAAAGTATGTATCTGGACTTTAAGATGGGAATTAAGAATAAAAAGGGGGGCAAGAATCTATCTACTTGCATCAGTCCATCACTTTTCCCCTATAGGAAGTTCACATTCCCATACTTTCTGGTTACTCATTAGTGAGGGTAGGCACTGAGTGGGTGCATCTGTGAGCATCACAAGGCATGACAGGTGTGCCTGTGTGAAGCAGGTCAGAGCCCACCCAGGAGAAGCCTGAACATCCTTTGCATGTAGAACATTGACTGAATAGGTTACAGAGTAGTATGAATACTATGATACTATTTTTGGTATAGAAATTCTTACAGCATTAATAATGATTATAGGTTTGGGGAATATGGTTGGTATTTATTTTATGTTTTTATATTTTTTCTGTAGTGATTATGATTGCTTTTTTAAAAAAAGATTTGTATTTCTTTATTTATTAGGGAGAGAGAGAGAGAGAGAGAGAGAGCACAAGCAGGGGGAGTGGCAGGCAGAGGGAGAAGCAGACTCCCAACTGAGCAGGGAGCCTCATGGGGAACTCAATCCCAGGACCCTGGGATCGTGACCTGAGCTGAATGCAGACACTTAACCGACTGAGTCACCCAGGGATCCCATAATTCCTTTTATAATACGAAAAAATAAAAATTTACTTTTATAATGGGATTTTAATTATTCTCCATATTTAACAAATTCTCGTTTTCTCCAGTGATTTGTTATTTACTTAAGTTTGACCTTATTTATCCAAATCCAAATTTATTTGGATAAATAAGATGAAAAAAGATTATCAGCTCCAACAAGTGACCAAGCTGCCAAATCAATTAAGAATTCCTTATAATCTATATATGTAAAAATAATGCTGATGACCCCATTGTCATAGGATATGTCACTGAACACTATGAACTTACTAGTGATAGGTAAAATAGGAAATAAATGTAAACAAATATATAAAACAAATAAAATATTTAGCATGTTAGATGGTAAAGAAAGCTTTTCTATGGAGATAAATGGAGTGTGAAATAGAGAAGGGGAATATGGGTGCAATTTTATTTTTTTAAAATTTTTAATATTTTATTTATTTATTTGACAGATGAAGATCACAAGTAAGCAGAGAGGCAGGCAGAGAGAGAAGGGGAAGCAGGCTCCCCGCTGAGCAGAGAGCCTGATGTGGGGCTCGATCCCAGGACCCTGGGATCACGACCTGAGCTAAAGGCAGAGGCTTTAACCCACTGAGCCACCCAGGCGCCCCATGGGTGCAATTTTAGACAAGGTGGTCAAGAATGTCTCACTGTGAGGATGACATTGGAGAAGGAGGTAAGGGAAGTGAGGAAGTGATCCTAGAGGTCATTTAGGATTAGAATAACATTCCCAGAGAGGAAACAGTGCAAACCTTTGAGATGGAAGTGTGCCTGGCATGTTCAAGGAACAGCAAGGAGGCTGGAGTGGGGAAGTTGGGTGAGAAGAAAAATAGAACTACAGTGCTTTATATAGCAGGTGCTCAATAAACATTAGATGAATTGCAGTAAATCTAGTTTTGAAACTGTGAGATCCACAGCCTATATATTATATATAGTTGTAAGTCTTAGTATAACGTCTGGCAGAGAGTAGATTTGCAGAATTAATTAATTCTCTTATCCTTGCATTCTCCAATATGCTAATTTATATTTTAGAAATATGTTATAATTTCACAGTTTTATGTATTGGTGTTTGCTGTGCTTTATTTGACTTCCTATTGGATGATAAGTTTTATAAGGGCAGAACTATATGTATTGTATTCACTGGTATTGTTCCAGCCTGGCATGCTTAAAAAAAAAAAAAATAATTGGCCACCCAGTGACCAATTCCAATGGGAATTCCAGTGGGAATTTCAGGGACAGGTAAGTTCAAGGTGTAAACGAGGTAGTTAGCTAGACTTAAATTCACTTTAAAAAATTAACCCAATCTTGCCCTTCTAAGCAGAAATATTCTGAGATATATTGTGGAGGCGTTAGGGACAACCATGTCAAAACTGGCAAAATGGCAGCATGATGGAGTCTCTCCAGATCAGATTTACTGAGCTGGCGACAGTGGTCAGTTTACAAGAAAGTGGACCATGTTCTTTCTTCATAGCTTCCTTCACTCTGGTGTATTTTCCTCAAATATGTAGACTGAAAATAAACACATTTTTAAAGGAACGCAGAGTGCCAGGCTGATCTTCTTCCATATTCATACTTGTTGCCTCAAAGCTTTCAAGGAGAATTGTTCCTTGTCCTCTGAACGTTTTTCTCATCCCCTCTCCTTTTGTCAGCTAGCTTCCTCAGTTTCCAGATTTTAGGACAAATGCCATTTCCTCTGAGAAGCCTTGCTTATCTCCAAGACTAGTTCAGATCTGCCTTTTTACATGCTCTCTTAGCACAATGATTTCTCCAGGATACCTTTCAACTGTCCTGTAATTAAATAACCACTAGGAAATTCAGCTTTGTCATCCCCATGGAAGTATGTAAGGTCTGTAGGACAAGGGCCATGTCTCTCTTGGTCATCTCCCTGTCTCTGATGCTTGGCTAGTCTTTGAAACATAGAATGTATGACACTTAAGAGAGGTGGAAAATTATTGTTCCGATAGGCATAATTTTAACTAATATCATAGGAAAGATCCAGTCCCAGCTGCTTTTCTAAAGAGCTTTAATTCTGAGAAACAAACTGAGGGTATTGGAGGGGAGGGTCATGGGGCATTGGGTGAGCCTGGTGGTGGATATTATGGAGGGCACGTATTGCATGGAGTGCTGGGTGTGGTGCATAAACAATGAATTTTGGAATACTGAAAAAAAAAGTTAAATAAAATTTTAAAAAATCTATAAATTGAATCAGGTAATACAGAAATAAAGTACCTATAAATGGAAAGAAAACAAGTTAAAGCTCTGGCTGCTGATGGGACTTCTAGTTACACTAAAAATAACACCTCGTATCTTATTAATACCCTGTCATGCAGATATGATCAAGTTAACTTACCTCACAGAAATAATGAAAATCTGTCCTATATCAGCTTCTGCTTCAAGTTATACTCTGATGCCAACTATGTGTCTCTTTTTAAAGATTGTAATACTTTATTTTTGATATTGGTTCAGCATGAAGTTATAGCAAACTACAGAATTCTGCTACAATTACCAAACACTGCATAATTTCTGTCTAATTATACAGAACTAATGTGCAACCTCTCTGTATTAATAATAAAGCAATTAACCTAAAATACCAAATTGGTGTGAGTTCCTTGACTATTTTCTCATTACCACAGTCTGTTCCTAGTTTTGAACAATTGTACATTGTACTTTATAAATGTTAGCTCCAGATAAAGTTTATTTTTACATCTATCACAATAGCCTTAACACTCATCACCTCCAATTTTCTCACCTTTCCCTTTCCCCAAATTTGTATGTATGAAAAAGGTGATGTCTGCAATAGGAGTTCATTATAAAACAGATGCATTTATGGACAATTAGAAATGTTAAGAGACATAATATTATATTATCATAACATTCTACATTTATTTTCTTTTTTTTAATACCGATAGATCTTGTAGGAGACACTTCCATTGTGTCTGACACTTCTGATGTTATGGTGTCAATGTAAGTATGTGTGAAAACCATTACCTTGTCAATTCTGTGATGTCAATGGCAACTTGATGTCAATGAAAATGTATAAGGTTCTTCCATTATCATTGTAACAGCTTCTGTAGTCTTTTCAATATATCAAAAGACACTAGCTTGTAAGAAAGACTAACTACCCAAAATTGCTCCCTGCATTTCTTAAAATTAAAGCTGGGGCATTGCATTATTTCTCTTTACACCTAGCAGTAGAAAAAATATGTAGAATCACAAATAAATAGAATAATAAGCAGTTATTTTGTTTTGTGTTTAGGAACGTAGAATGACTTACTGTTCTGAAGTTTTAGAATTCAAATGGCTGGCACACATAACAGGGAAAATTCTTATTTATAAGTGGAAATAATGAAGAGAACTTCAGCTGTAGATAATGATATGTTGAAAATACACTAGGAAACACTCAAAAAAGTAGGAAGGTCACTGGAAGCAATTACCTTACCTAAAATTATGCCCGTCAAAAGCAGCAATGTCCCAATTGTGATATTGAACTGTTTCATGTAGTGATTTCTTAGGCAGAGAGTAATCATGGCATATCACTAATCTTAGGTAAATAACAGTTAGGTCCTTGTGTAATAAAATAAGTATGGATTGCATTATGTTTTCACACCATTTATGTTTTCTTTTTCCCATATATATGGTGTGGTTTAGCAAGGCTCACTCACTTTTAAAATGACTCTTTAAGCATAAATTTTGCCCTAATTTGCTTTGGCAGATGTTGAGTACTTCTAAAAGTACTTGAGTGGGGTACTTTTGCCATGCAAAATGCACACACATGTGTAAATAGTGGCATTGTTTGCTTTAGGTTCTAATCTTTGGAGATGATAGGATTTGTGAACTTATAAAACATTAGGAATTTGTTTAATTACTTTTAACAGTTTGCCTGTTGGTTTGGCACATAAAGTTCTTAGAATGAGAAGACATTTTTTAAAATTTGCGAATATATACCCTGTGCATGTGTGGTCCTACCTTCAAAAACCTGACATTGTGAAGGGGCACAGAAATAAGTGTACAGGTAGGTTACAATTCCAAGACGAACTTTTTTTTTTTAAGTGCTCCATCCTGAAGTCTTGAGAGACTTTGCAAAAGACACCTATGTCATTTGAACTGTCTTAATATAAGTATAAGGTTTTCTGGGTAAATTGTGTATCAAATGTGATTATTGACAGAGAAATGAGTTGATACATAATAAAAATTCTGTCACAATCGTGTAAATGATGTGTATTTGTGTATGTATGTATATAATCATGTAGCCATGTTATAATTTGATACATAGCCATAAAAAGTACTTTTTTGGGCAGTTTTATTCTTTTATTTGGTAATCAGCAGTTAGTTCTTATCTATGTTAATTGTAGGTTTTTTTTTAAAGTGGTGGCAGGTATATAGGTAACTGCCATGTAGCGCTTAATGCTTGTTAAGTTTTCTGGACAACCATACATGGATATGGTATAGAACATTCCGTATTCCTTTGGTGGAGACAGCTTTGTTGAGCTTGGTGGCAATGTGCACAGCCAGAGTTCCCATCTCCATCATGGCAAATTTCTGGATTTCTCTGAGTGCCCAACGGGCACACTTCTTGAAACCCACTTCATGGATGAGCTTGCAAATGTTGATGGTATTTTCTCTGGTCATTAGCTTGTTGATGGCAGAACAGTTCCTCTTCTCACCACCCTTCTTTGTAGGCACCATTCTGCTGGGTCTTAGTTTAAAAAGCACATCTTGTTTTTAATTTGGGATTCAAAATATGTTCTATCTGTATTATCTGGGTCTAAATTTAGCATTTCCCCCTAATCCTTTACTGATTATTTTAGGGGAGGGGGCACTTCAGCATTTGCAAAGAGTCAGAAAATGATCAAAGCTTTTGGACTTCAAATGAATTCACTTGCTATTTTGAGCAATTTGATGAAAAATTGAGAGGAAAGTTAGTGATTGAATTAGAAAGACTTTATTTATTTTAAAGATTTTATTTATTTATTTGAGAGCAAGATAGAGACAGAGCCCATGTACAAGCCAGGGAAGGGGCAAAGGGAGAGGCAGAAGCAGACTTCCCACTGAGCAGGGATCTGGGATCAAGCCTGACATGGGGCTTGATCCCAGCATCCTGGGATCATGAGCTGAGCTAAAAGTAGATGCCTAACTGACTTGATAAGACTTTTAAAAATTATTTATGGATTTCAATGAGTGTATTGAAATATATAATGTGTATATTCCATGATTTCCCATTTGCAAAATAATCGAGAGTTGGCCACATGTTATTTTTTTAAGATTTATTTCTTTTTTTTAGAGAGAGGAAGGGGCGAGGAGCACAGGAAGAGGGGAGAGAGCATCTCAGGCAGGCTACCCACTTAGCACAGAGCCCAACGTGGGGCTGAATCTGACAACCCTGAGACCATGACCTGAACCAAAATCAAGAGTCAGACACTCAACTGACTGAGCCACCAAGGCACCCCAAGAGTTGACTACATTTTAAAACAGATTCGTGTGTGTGTGCGCGCGTGCGTGTGGTATTGCAGATTATGGAAACTTTCCTGAAAATGCCATTTTCTATCTTATGGTATGAACTAAAAGAAGATACCATTAAAAATGAAACCATCAAGCTTAGTAGTCCTTTTTTTTTTTAAGATTTTATTTATTTATTTGACAGACAGAGATCACAAGTAGGCAGAGGTGGGGGGGAAGCAGGCTTCCTGCTGAGCAGAGAGCCCAATGCAGGGCTTGATCCCAGGACCCTAGGAACATGACCTGAGCCGAAGGCAGAGGCTTTAACCCACTGAGCCACCCAGGCGCCATGATTAATAGTCCCTTTCAGAGTTGGAAGCCCTAATAGATGAACTCTGATGGATATGTAATGTACTTCTTTATTTTCACCCATACACAAGTTTGGGGAGGTGGGAAGAGGGGATGAGAACAAGAGAGTGAGAGAGAGGATGAGAATGTAGTTTGTATGTATCTATAATCTATCTAGAGATGGACGGAAAAAAAAACAACAACAGTTAATAGAAGGGACAGAGGAGAGCAAGAAACTGTTCCAGCCTGGAGGAAATAATAAATATTAGGCTGAAAAGTTCTGCGCTCAACCATGAGATTTTGGCATTTCGCCAACCCAAGAAGATCCTTTTAAGAAAACATGCTCTCTTCGTCACAGTGTTCTATTTTCCCATTTGTGAGAGTGAAAAGAGAAGGCACCACCAAGAAAGATGTTCTCCAAACTTATTTTAACAGTTTTCCAAGTCTGAATCAGGTACATCCTTACACAGCATGAATCACATGCCAGCAGCATACTTCATACCCCAAATCTAGACATTGTAGGAAATTCAGAATGTATTTTCATTCTAAAGACAATAGTGGCATTGAAAAGAAACCAGAGCTGCTTACCTCAAAATGTGAATCAAACTGCAGGGAGGTGGTGGTTAAAAATATTCCCCAAGCCTGGCTTGGTTTTCTTTAGGGTGGATGATTGTCATTCTCCCCCAGCATGAGCAGTTTAGGTAAAGCTGGGTACCTTTTCTTGCATTAACTCATTGTATGCTCTCCTAATCTTTCTGTTTTATTGTTGTCAAAAGCCAGAGATACTGAAAGACAACACAACTAAAAGTTGGCTCCCTCAGCTAAGGCAAGTGTTACCCCTGAGGTCAAGGACTATCTGAATCAATAGCCACCATTCTATATATTTGAATTTAAATGGTGAGTCAGTTCACATAATCCAAATTCTTGTCAGCTGCAAAAGCACTCTTCAAAAATACCTTGCTGTCATCCATTTCTTAAAACTGATTAGCAGCAAATTACTAGGGACCATTCTATCAATGCATCAATATATCTTGATGCACTAGTGATTTGGGCAGGGTGGTGTTTTTTCTTCATATTTAGCTGCTTATCAAGTACTTTTTGATACATACATATTTATTTTCAAGCACCATTTAGAAAATATTAACTAGAGTTGCTGCATCCACAGAAATTTTAAGCCACTTATTTTGTTTCCAATTAACAAATGTATTTCAAAGGCGGTGAAAGCTGATTAAAAAACCTGCCACACAGCCACTTTATAATACAAAATAATTTATCTCAAATGAAATTCAAAATTTAAAAATAGACTCTTTGCCAAGCATCGAACAGTTAATAATGCCTTGATTTTTTTAAAAGCATTTGCTTAAACTTTGACACACTTAGCACACTAAATTCCAACTTGAAAATAATTTTATACAATACTGAGTAATTCCATTGAGCTGAATGTATCTATTCATTATTTCTCAACATTTGTCAAGAATTTATAGTAACTCAGGGACTATTTTATGTTATTTTATTCAGGTTTCACAAAAATCCTATGAAGTAGGTTGCTGTTATCTCCATTCTATGGATGAGAAGACTGATGTGACATTGAATAACTTGTCCTAACATCTGCCTGGCTATTGAAAGCTATAATTGGAATTCACACCCAGTTCTGTATAATTATGCAGCCAGTGATGTTCAAGCATGCCATTCTCTTTTTTTTTTTTAAGATTTTTTTTTATTTATTTGACAGACAGAGATCACAAGTAGGCAGAGAGGCAGGCAGAGAGAGGGGGAAGCAGCCTCCCTGCCAAGCAGAGAGCCCGATGTGGGACACCATCCCAGGACCCTGGGATCATGACCTTAGCTGAAGGCAGAGGCTTAACCCACTGAGCCACCCAGGTACCCTGCCATTCTTTCTTAAAATAGAAAAAATATAGAATCAAAGAATACTCCTTAAGGTATTGTATGTAAGCGTGATTCATCCCAGGTTGCATTAGGTGTTTTGTTTTGTTTTGTTTTTTAATTTTTAATGTAAGCAGAATAGTAAAAATGTGGGAATCAAGAGATGTGGAAAATAGAAAGTAGAGAAAGAGGTCAGTTAGTAGCATAAGTGAAATTACATTTTTACCAGTATAGAGGATACTCTTGGTCCTTGTTTCTCAAAGTGTGGTCCAGGACTTTTAGCTTAGAAATGCAGCATCCCATCCCTACTCCAGGGCCCCCCAATGAGAATCTGCATTCTAACCAGCTCCTCAGGTGATTCATCACATTAAATTTTCAGCAGCACGGGTCTAGTCACTGATTTGACCAAATGGAAACTGAGTTGATATTTTCACTCACTTTGGAGAGCTTGTGTTGACCTGCAGTGCTGTCTGTAAACCTGGGTTCAGGACTCTAATGAAGAGGGAGATTGCTCAGGAGGGGTTACCATGGGATTTGGAATGGCTAAGCCACCAGCAATCTTTCTAGCCTGACTCAGGGGAAATCATATCAAAATAGTAGAGACTTGGCAAGCTGCCAGCATTATCACACGAGCTTCTTTTTCGTTTTTCTCTCCAGACCTGTGTCTTATGTCCATGTGTGTTTTCACTTCAGCTCCAGTTTGGGCATGAAGGAAACACAGTTGGATAATGTCAAAAGAGTACATGTGGAAAGATAAATAACTGGTGAGGGAAAATTTTTAAAATAAGCACCATTGGTGAAGCAGTAAACCAGTATTTGAGAGAGGAAGAGAGAAGGAAAATGCATGGGTGAAAATTTTGAAGGAGTTACTTAAGACCTCTCAGGAGTAATATGTTTGGAATCTAAATTTAATACCTAGTTTGTCACTCAAGCCATGGGGTTATTTTTTTCTGAGCATATAATTTTCATATCATCAAGAGAAAGAAAATCTTGGCTAGATGTAAACCTTTACTAGTAAAAGATTTCTAAAGTATTAATAACTTTTATTGAATTAAAAGGGTGTAACATTAAATTATAACCTTAACTGTCATAATAATATGGCATAATAGCATAATTATGATTAAATTATTATCACTATTACATCTGTCACAGATGAATCTCCTAGATAGATGAAAAAAATCTCACTTGTTCATTATTTTACCTTCCCAGCAAGTGTCCTCCTCATGTCACAAATTCATATAATGTCCTTGAGAGCTGGATTTTCTGTTAGAAATTCAGAGTTAACACTGAAGTATGTGAAACACACAGATGGCAAAGTGAAATTCCTACTGAATATACATTTGATGAATTTATGTGTCTCATTTATTCTAGCCACAAAAGAAATATTTCGTCCTTATGAACTGTGTTGCAGTTAAACTTGTTTTGGTGATAGTATGTGAATAGGAAGAACTGGGTTGAAAACTTTAAAGCTCAGGGAAGTCTTGTCTTTTTTACTCTGGGAACAGAGATATTCTATTGCCCCTTGAAGCACACTGCTCTTGATAGGTGCCATCTCTTTTCCTTTTTCCTTTTAAGTTTAAAGAATACATGTTGTGATCAGGTATATGCCAAGGTTATCATTAATGATTTAAAGAAAGAAAAGAAAAGAAAGCTTACAATTTTATAGCATATACACAGCGAAACTTGCCTCTATATGTATTATCCTCCATATAATCTTTATGATAGGCTTCTGAGCTGTGTATTATTATGACTTGCAGATAGGGTAGTCAGAGTGGTTAAATGATTTGCTCAAGGTAACGTAGTTATTAAGTGGCAGAGCTAGGTAAGACTTAACATAGATGCATGTTTAGACTATTTTTAATTTGTTTATTCATTCATAAAATATTTATGGAACACCTGTTATGTTCCAAGTATTGTACTACATAGTGGTGTACAATAACGAGTAAAGGGAAACACTATCTGTCATTTCTTGAAGCTTACAGTCTAATGGCAGGGATGGAGGGCACACAGGGGCAGACAGTCAATTAAGCGTGGAAAACTGAGTAAGTGCTCTAAAGGAGAATTCAGGGCAGAGGATCTCCATGTACTGAGGGTCATCAGTATCTACCCCCAAAGTAAGTCCTGCAGCTGGGGTTCGAAAGAAGAAAAAGGAGATACTTTTATGAGACAAAAGACACATGTTTCAAAGGGATGTGATAACTGGGTTGGGGTAATATTTTGAAACAATAGGGGCAGCATATATCAAAACCTCAGTGTAGCAGTAAGTTTGGTATGTTTCAGATTAATATATGGTCAGTGCAGCTGAATGAAGCATGGATGCAAGGAACGGGTAGAGTTCTAAGTGTTGAGAGGCAAGGACTTGACTATGCATGGCCTTTCAACACTCTGTGAAAGATTTGAGTGTAAGGTAATGGGAAGCCCTTAGAGAGCTCTATATGTGTTTTAGGAGTTGGGTGAAAATGGCAAGATGCACATTTTGAAAACTCACCAGAGCTGACATTTGGTTAAGTAGATTAAAAGGGAAATAGGCAGTGGTAGAGATCAAGAAAGGTGAGATTGGAGATACAGCTGAACTATGAGCTCTAGATGCCCACAACTCTTTTTATATATTTATTTAAATTTACTGCTAGAATTCTAAATAATACATATATCAATATAATCAATAATACACAAATCAATATAAATTGATATATCAATTTCAGGTATTAATTTCCTGTTATATTTGTGAACATTTTATACTTCTCATTTTATTTCCCATAATTTCCACATTTATATTTTTACTTATTATTATTATCATTATTGAGTATAGTTGACATACAATGTTATATTAGTTTCAGGTGTACAACATAGTGATTTGACAAGTTTATATATCATGAACTACTCAGCACAAGTGTAACTACCATCTGTCACCATATGATGTTATTACACCATTGACTCTATTCTTTATGCTGTGCCTTTCATTCCAGAACTGGAACCCTGTATATCCCATTCCTCTTCACCCTTTTTGTCCATTCTCCCACTCCTCTCCCTCAGGCCACCATCAGTTTGTTCTATATATTTAAAGGTCTGGTTTTGCTTTTTGTTTGTTCATTCGCTGGTTTCAGTTTTTTGTTTGTTTGTTTGCTTAGATTCTATATATAAGTGAAATCCTATGGCATTTGTCTTTCTCAATCTGCCTTATTTCACTTACTTCTAGGTTCACCCATGTTGTCTCAAATGGCATGAGCTCATCTTTTTATGGCTATGTGTGTGGAGTTATTGTATCATATGGTAGTTCTGTTTTAAATTTTTTGAGGAAACTGCACACTGTTTTTCACAGTAGCTGCACCAGTTTACATTCTATGAGCATTCCTCTTTCCCTACGTCAACACCGACAATTGTTATATTGTGTATGTTTTATTTTAGCCATTCTGACAGTTATAAGGTGATATCTTATTGTGGTTTTGATTTACATTTGCCTGGTTATAAGTGATGCTGAACAACTTTTCACGTATCTGTTAGCCATCTGTATGTCTTCTTTGGAGAAATGTCTATTTAGGTCCTCTGCCCATTTTTAAAATCAGATTGGGGTGTGTGTGTGTGTGTGTGTGTGTGTGTTGATTATGTAAGTTCTTTATATATTTTGGATATTAACCTCATCAGATATATCATTTGCAAGTATTTTCTCCCATTCAGTTGGGGTCCTTTGTGGTTTTTTATGTTTTCCTTTACTACATAAAAACTTTTTATTTGATGTACTCTCAATAGTTTGTCTTTGCTTTTCTTGCCCTTACTATAGGAGACATATCTATTGCTGATATCAGGGAAATTACTCTCTGTACTCTTTTTTAGGTTTTTAATGGTTTCAGGTCTCACATTTAGGTCTTTAATCCATTTTTAATTTATTCTCGTGTACAGCATTATTATGTGGTCCAGTTTTCTTCCTTTGCATGAAATTGTCCAGTTTTCTCAATACCATTTATTGAAGGGACTATCTTTTTTCCATTGTATATTCTTGCTGCATTTGTCATAGTTTAATTAACCATATTTGTGTTTTTTTCCTGCACTCTGTATTCTGTTCTACTGATCTATGTATCTGTTTTTGTGCCAGCACCATACTGTTTTGATTACTACAGCTTTGTAACTTTGTAATATATCTTGAGATATGGAATCCTAATACCTCCAGTTTTTTTTTTTTTCCTTCTCAAGATTCCTTTGACTATTTGGGGTCTTTTGTGGTTCCATACAAATTTTAGTATTATTCATTCTAGTTCTGTGAAAAATGCTGTTGGTATCTTGGTAGGGATTGCGTTGAATCTGTAGACTGCTTTGGGTAATATGGATATTTTAACAATATTAATTCTTTCAGTCCATGAGCATGGAATTTCACTGTGCTATCTTCAATTTCTTTCATCAGTGTTTTACAGTTTTCACCTCTTTAGTATTCCTAGGTATTTTATTTATTTTTTTTTTTTGGTGCAGTTTTAAGTGGTATTGTTTTCTTAATTTCTCTTTCTGTTACTTCATTATTAGGGTATAGAAACACTGTGTATTTCTGGGTATTAACTTTGTATCCTACAACTTTACTGAATTTATTTATTACTTCTAGTCGTTATTTGGTGGAGTCTTTAGGATTTTCTATGTATTGTTTCATGTCTTTTGTGCATTTTGGCAGTTTAACCTTTTCTTTAACAAAATGGATGCCTCTTCTTTTTCTTGTCTGATTGCTGTGGTTAGGGCTTCTATTATGATGTTGAATAAAATCAGTGAGAATGAACTTTGTTTTTAAAGATTTTATTTATTTATTTGACAGACAGAGATCACAAGTAGGCAGAGAGGCAGGCAGAGAGAGAGGGGGAAGCAGGCTCCCTGTTGAGCAGAGAGCCCAATGCGGGGCTCGATCCCAGGACCCTGGAATCATGACTTGAGCCGAAGGCAGAGGCTTTAACCCACTGAGCCACCCAGGTGCCCCGAGAATGAACATTTTTGTCTTGTTCCTGATCTTAGAGGAGAAGTTTTTCCACCATTGAGTATAATATTAGCTGTCAGTTTTTCATATATTGCCTTTGTTATGTCTGCAATATGTTACCTCTAAATCCACTTTTTCAATAGTTTCTTCATAAATGGATGTTGAATTTTGTTAAATGCTTTTTTTGCATCTATTGAGATGATTGTATGATTTTTATGCTTTGTTTTGTTGATGTGGTTTATCAGGTAGATTGATTTGTCAATGTCGAACCATCCTTGCATCCTTGGAGTAAATCCCACTTGATCATGGTGAATGATCATTTTAATGTATTGTTGTATGCGGTTTGCTAACAGTTTTTGATTTTTGCATCTGTGTTTATCAGGGACATTGGCTTGTAGTTTTCTGTTTTTGTGATATGCTTGGTTTTGGTATCAGGGTAATGCTAACCTCATAGAATGTGTTTGGAAGCTTTTCTTCCTCTTCTATTTTTTGAAGTAGTTTGAGAAGAATAGGTACTGGCTGTCTTTATTTTTTTTTTAAGATTTTATTAATTTATTTGCCAGACAGAGATCACAAAGTAGGCAGAGAGGCAGGCAGAGAGAGGAAGGGAAGCAGGCTCCCTGCTGAGCAGAGAGCTGGATGCTGGGCTCAATCCCAGGACCCTGAGATCATGACATGAGCCTAAGGCAGAGGCTTTAACCCACTGAGCCACCCAGGCGCCCCTCTCTTTAAATGTTTGGTAGAATTCACTTGTGAATCCATCTGATCCTAGTTTTTTAGTTTTTTAGTTTGCTGATTACTGATTATTGACTTGATGTTGTTACCAGTAATTGGTGTGTTCAGATTTCCTTTTTTTCATGATTCAGTTTTAGAAAATTGTATGTTTCTAGAAATTTACCCATTTCTTCTAGGTTGTCCAATTTGTTGGCATGTAATTTTTTGTTGTATTCTCTTATAATCCTTTATATTTATGTACTATCACTTGTTACTTCTCTCTCATTTCTAATTTTATTTAATTGGGTCCTTTCTCTTTTTTTCTTGATGAGTTTGGCCAAGGATTTGCCATCTTTTCAAAAACTAGCTCTTGATTTCATTGGTGGTTTTTTTTTCCCTACTGCTTTTTAAGCCTCCATGTCATTTATTTCTTCTCTAATCTTTGTTATTACCTTCCTTATATTCACTTGGGATTCATTTTTTTTCTTTTTTAGTTACTTTAAATATAAGATTTGATTTTTATTTGAGCTTTCTCTTGTCTCTTGAGATAGGCCTGTAGCACTATATATTTAACTCTTAGAACTATTTTCACTGTGTCCCAAACATTTTGGACCATTATGTTTCATTTTCATTTGTCTCCATGTATTTTTTTTTAATTTCTTCTTTGATTGCTTTGTTGACCCATTGATTGTTTAGTATCATATTCTTTAGCCTCCACCTGTTGGTGTTTCTTCCAGTTTTTTTTTCCTTGTAATTTATTTCTAGTTCCATATTGTTGTGATCAGAAAAGATGCGTGTTATCACTTGAATATTATTAAATTCATTGAGGCATATTTTGGGGCCTAACATGTGGCCTATCCTGGAGAATGTTCTACATGCACTTGAGAAGAATGTGTATTCTGTTGTTTGTGGATGGAATCTTCTGTATATATCTCTTATAAGTCCATCTGGACTAATGTATCATTCGCAGATATTTCCTTGTTGATTTTCTGCCTGGATGTTCTATCCATTCATGTAAGTGGAGTGTTAAGGTCTTCTACTATTATTGTATTACCATCAGTTTCTCTTACATCTGTTAATATTTGCTTTGTATATTTTTGTGCTCCAGAGTTGGGTACATAGATATTTATATCCCCTTGTTAAATTAATCCCTTTATCATTATGTAATGCCCTTCTTTGTCTTGTTACAGTGTTTGTTTTAAAGCCTGTCTTGTCTTATATAAATAGTGCTTTCCTTTCTTTTTATTTTCTTCCATTTATATAGTAAATGCTTTTTTATCCCTTCACTTTCTTTTTTTTTTTTAAGATGTTATTTATTTATTTGACAGAGAGAGATAGCACAAGTAGCCAGAGAGGCAGGCAGAGAGAGAGGGAAACAGGCTCCCTGCTGAGCAAAAAGCCTGATGCAGGGCTCGATTCCAGGACCCTGAAATTATGACCTAAGCCAAGGGCAGAGGCTTAACCCACTGAGCCACCCAGGTGCCCCATCCCTTCATTTTCATTCTGTATGTGTCTTTTCTTTTCTTTTCTTTTTCAATTAAGTAATCTCCATACCCAACGTATGGCTCAAACTCATGACCCCAAGATCAAGAGTTGCATGTTCTTCCTTCCTACCTACAGAGCCAGCCAGGTGCCCCATCAGTTTATATGTGCCTTCAGGTCTGATGTGGGTCTGTTGTAGCCAGCATATAGATGGGTATTGTTTTTTTTAATCCATTCCACCACCCTAGGTCTTTTGATTGGAGTATTTAGGCCATTTGCATTTAGAGTAATTATTGATAGGTATGTAGTTATTGCCATTTTGCTATTTGCTTTCTGGTTGTTGTTGTTGTTGTTGTTGTTTAGTTCTTGTCTACTCTCTCTCTCATTTTTTTTTTACTTCTTGCTCTCTTTTTCTTTGACTGATATATTTCTGTAGTGTTATGTCTGCCATTCTTTATTTTTTGTACGTACCTAGTAAGATTTTGGGTTTGTAGCTACTATGAGGCTTATATATATATTTAGGATTATATATATAATCCTAAATAAATAGTAGTTTATATTAATCTATTAGTCATGTAAGTTCAAACACATTCCAAAAAAAGATAGGAAAAGTAAAAAGAATTTTCTTTTTCATTTTCTCTTTTTTTTTCTTTTTTCTCCCCCCTCCACATTTTATGTGTATGCTGACATATTTTACATCTTTTTATTCGTAATTTTCTTAGGCTTACTTATGGCCATTTCTTTCCCACTTAAGGAAGTCCATGCAACATTCCTCGTAAGGTTGGTTTAGTGATGATAAACTCCTTTATCCTTTGTCTGAGAAACTCTCTTTCCTCCAAATCTGCATTTGAACATTCCCAGGTATTCTTGCTATAGTTACTTATATATTTTTCTGTCATCCCTTTGAATATATCATGCCACTCTCTTCTGTAGAGTTTCTTCTCACAATCAGCTTATAGTCTTACAGGTTTTTCCTTGTAGGTAACTTTTTGTTTTCTTGCTGATGCTTTTAAAATTCTTTCTTTATCCATAACATTTGACATTTTAATTATGTGTCATAATGTGGACCTCCTTGGGTTCATCTTGTTTGGAACTCTGTGTCTTGGGCCTGGATGTCTATTTCCTTCCCTAGGTCAGGTAAGTTTGAGCGATTATTGCTTCAGATATGTTTTCTTCACCTTCTCTCTTCTTCTGGGAACCCTGTAATGCAAGTGTTTGTTAAGTTGATATTATCCAGGAGATCCCTTAACCAGTCTCATTTTTTACATTTATTTTTATTCTTCCTCTTTTTGCTGTTTAGTTTGGGTGCTTTCCATTACCCTGTCTTCCAGATCACCAATATGTTCTTCTGCATCTGCTAATCTACTGTTGATTCCCTTTAGTGTGTTTTTCATTTCAGTTATTGTATTCTTCAACTCTGGTTGGTTCTTCTTAATATTTTCTCTCTTTATTGAAGTTTATACTGAGTTCTTCCACTCTTCTCAGCAGCCTGGTGTGTATTTTTATAGGACATTACTTTAAAATCTTTTCCAGACATATTATTTATACCTGTGGGTGCACAATGTGGAGGAGAGGCAGAGGGAGAGGGAGAAAGAGAATCTCAAGTAGACTCCCCACTGAGTGCAGACCTGGATGTGGGGCTCAATCTCATGACCCTGAGATCATGACTTGAGCCAAAAGCAAGAGTTGGAGACTTCACTGACTGAGCCACCCAGGCACCCCCACTGGGAGGTTTTTGATTGTCCACTCTTATCTCCTGATGGGTAAGAGTAAGACTCGTCTGTTAAGATTCTCTTTTTCCTATTGATTGTATTAGGAGACTGTTCCTAGAATTTTATCCTTTTCTTGTAGGTTGTCCAATTTGTTGGTGTATATTTGTTTACAGTAGTCTCTGATGATCCTTTGTATTTCTCTGGTATCAGTTATAACTTTTGTTTTATTTCCAGTTTTATTTATTTGAATTCTCTCTCTATAATTTGTGAGTCTAGCTTGAAGTTTGTCAACTTTATCTTTTTTTTTAAGATTTTATTTATTCATTTGACAGACAGAGATCACAAGTAGGCAGAGAGGCAGACAGAGAGAGGGGGAAGCAGGCTCCCTGCTGAGCGGAGAGCCCGATGTGGGGCTTGATCCCAGGACCCTGGGACCATGACCTGAGCCAAAGGCAGAGGCTTTAATCCACTGAGCCACCCAGGCGCCCCAATTTTGTTTATCTTTTTAAAGGTATTTTAAAAAAATTTTGTCGCTTTCATTTATTTCTCTTCTGATCTTTATTATTTTCTACCTTCTACTAATTTTGGGCTTCATTTTTTCTGTGTTTATCTTCTTTAGGTTTAAAGTTAGTTTGTTTATTTGAAATTTTTTTTGTTCCTTATAGTAGACATGTATCTCTATGTACTCCACTCTTAGAACTGCTTTTGCTGCTTCCCATAGGTATTATAATATTGTATTTCCATTTCTTTTTTGTTTTTTAAAGATTTTTATTTATTTATTTGACAGTGAGAGAGAGTGAGAACACAAGTAGGGGGAACAGCAGGCAGAGGGAGAAACAGGCTTTCCACTGAGCAGGTAGCCCGATGTGGGCTTCATCCCAGGACTGCGGGATCATTACCTAAGCCAAAGGCAGACACTTAACAACTGAGCCATCAAGGCACCCATCCAATTCTTTTGTTTCAAAGTATTTTTTGATTTTCTCTTTGATTTTTCAGTTGAACCATTTGTTTTTTCAGTAGCATGATGTTTGATTCCACATATTTGTTATTTTTCCAGTTTTTTTCTTATTATTGACTCATACACCATTGTGGTCAGAAATTGGCATAATTTTAGTCTCCTTAAACTTATTGAGACTTATACATGGCCTGACATGTGTCTATCTTGAAGGATGTTCTATGTGAAATCGAGAATAATGTGTATTCTATTGCTTTTGAATTCAATGTTCTGTACCTAGTATGTCCATCTAGTTTAAGGTGTCATTTAAGGCTGATGTTTCCTTATCAATTTCTGCCTAGATGATTTATCCATTGGTGTAAGTGGGATATTTGGGTCTCTATTATTATTGCACTGATGTTGATTTCTCTCTTTAGGTCTGTGAATATTTGCTTTATACAGTTAGGTGCTCCTATGTTAGGTGGACAAGTATTTACAAATGTTATATCCTTTTCTTGGATTGATCCCTTTATCATTATGGCCCATCTTTGTATTTTATTAAAGTCTTTGTCTTAAATCTATTTTGTCTAAGTATAGCTATCCAGCTTTTTTTCCTTTCCATTTGCTTGGATTATTTTTTTTCCCATCTTTTCACTTTCAGTCTTTGTGTATCCTCAGATCTGAAGTGAGTCATTTGTAATCAACATACAGACTGGTCTTGGTTTTTTTTGTTTTTTTTGGTTGTTGTTGTTGTTGTTTTTCTTTTATCACTTCATCCACTCTATATATTTTGATTGAAGAATTAGTCCATTTGAATTTAAATAATTATTGATTATATTTATAGGCATGTATTTACTTCCATTTTGTTAATTTTTTTCTGGTTTTTGTAGCTCCTCTCTGTTACTTTCTTCTTTTCTTGATCTGTTGTGGTTTGTTGACTTTCTTTAATGTCATGTTTAAATTCCTTTCTCATTATCTTTTGTGTATTTTCTATAGGGTTTGCTTTGAAGCTACCATGAGGCTTACATATAACAACTTATATGTATAGTAGTCTATTTTAGGTTAATACTAATTTAAGTTTGAACACATTCTAAAAACTACATGTTCACTTTCTCCCTATGTTTTATGTTTTTAATGACTTTTTTACATTTTTTTTACATTTTTAAAGTTTTGTGTAATTATCCTTTATTGTAGTAATAGTTAATTTTACTACTTTTGTATTTTCACCTTCATAGTAGCTTTATAAGTGGCTAACTCACTACCTTTACTATATTTTCACCTTTTCCAGTGATGTTTTTAATTTCATGTTTCCTGTTACTAATGAGTTTTTGTTTCAGCTTGAAGTCCCTTTAATATTTCTTGTAAGGCTGCTTTAGTTGTGAGATGAACTCCTTTGGCTTTTGCTTTTGGGGGGAACTCTTTATTTCTTCTTCCATTCTGAATTATTGTTTTGTCAAGTAGGGTAGTCTTGTTTGTATTTTTCTTTCTTTCTAGCACCTCGAGTATAACACACCACCCTCTTCTATACTGCAAAGTTTCTGCTGAGAAATCAGCTTGTGGTGTTATGGAGATTCCTTTGTATATAACAAGTTGTTTTTTCTGCTTTTAAGATTCTTTAACTTCTGAAATTTTAGTTATGATATGTCTTGGTGTGGTTGTCTTTGAGCTCAACTTGTTTAGAACTCTCTGGGCTTCTGGACCTGGATGTCTGTTTTTATCCTCAGATTAGGGAGGTTTTCAGCTATGAATTACTCAAATCAATTTTTTGCCTCTTTCTTTTCCTTCTGTTGTCCAATAGGTCCCTTAAGATTTCTTACTTTTTAAAATCCTCTTTTTGGTTGTTTTTGTTTTTGTTTTCCTGGTCTGTTTGAGTTCTAGTGCCCTTTCTTCTTGACTGGTGATCAATTCTTCTACTTCATCTAGAGTGCTGTTGAACTACTCTAGTTATTTTTCAGTTCAGTTATGATATTCTTAATTTCTGTGACTTTTGTTTGGTGTTCTTAAATTTTATGTATTTTTATTGAATTTCTTTCTTGTTCATCCATTCTTCTCCTGAGCTTGGTGAGCATCTTTGACCATTATCTTGAACTCCCTAACAGGTAAATTACTTAAATCCCACTTTCTTAAGATTTTATTTGTTTGTTCATTGTTGTTGTTGTTGTCATCATCAATGCTGTTTTTTTCTTCTGGGGTTTTATCCTGTTCTTTCACCTGGAACCTATTCCTCTGTTTCCTTATTTTGCTTTTCTCTCAGTTTGTTTCTAAGTGTTAGATGAACCAATCACCTCTCCCAGCTTTGAAGGAGTGGACTTGTATAGGCAATGAAACTTATTATTCATCCTTGCCCTAGTTTTTGGTTGTCTATTAAACTGTTATGATTGTCTAAGCAGTCTCATTTATTCTTAATAGCTTCCAGTTGTTGAATTGGTGCCAAGCTCTATCAGTGTTGAAAGGGAGGAATCTTAGTCAGCATATAGTTTCAGGCTGACTTGAAGCCAGACTATCAGGCAGCAGCTTTCAAAGTATGCAAATCCACACAGTCCTGTCAAACTCCTGTACTGGGGTCTGCTGGCCCCCAGACCTGGTGATTTGGAAATGTCCCCTTGCAGCAATTGCAAAAATAGGACCTCCAGATGAGAGTATAAGTTTTTTTTTGGGAAGGAACAGGAAATGTCTCTTGAGGCCAAGAGAGAGCACAAAATTGATGTTTCCTGGTCTGCATTCTCTGAGTGCTCTTCCATAGCCTCTAGTAATCCTGAAGTATGCCTCTCGGGCTGAAGCTCCAATTTGAATAAATAGACTGTTTTCATAGGAAGACTGGGAGTTTGTTTTGTCTGCTGTCTGTACTGTGCCATGGGGTTGGTAACCTTCCAAGAAGTATATCTCCAATTGTTTCAGGCCCTCCTGGACACCTGAGCCAGGCATCCCAAATGCTTCCTCTACTGTGTACACCTACTGGCTTCAGCAGTGCTTTGGGAGAGCCTAGAGTTGGGACAGGCCTACTGGCTGCAAGGGCCACCTAGGAGTTCATGGCCAGGGTAGGCTGCTGGGTTCCGCATGGGCACACAAGAACAGGACAAACCTTGGGGCTTAAGTAGGACCATGGAGAGTGCAGGTTTGGTACAAATTGAGGAAGAATGAGTGAGTAGGGCAAGCCTGGCAATGCTAGCAAGGTAAAAGGAATGCAAAATGGTGCCTGCCAGCATCTCCTTCCCTAGAAGAAATCCTAATACACACCTGCATCTCTGGCAGATGATGGAAGATAAGCTAATGGATCTTTCTCACATATGGTCAAGGTGCTTTTCATGGTGATTTGTGCTGTGTCCTGGGGTGAATGAAATTGCATGTGAAACCTTTAAGAGCAGACTTTTCATTCCCTACAGTCTTTTGGATCTGGATGTAAGCTCTGCTGGTTTTCAGAGCAAGACATTTTGGAGACTCGTCTTTTCAGTGTAGATCCCTAGGGATGCGGTACCTGACAGGGGTACGAATCCTACAGTTCTCAGGGAAAAACTGTATTTGTGAGATCCCTCTTAATTGTGGTTCACCATGCTGAGAGTGTGTGTTTTTTTTGTTTGTTTGTTTTGTTTTGGCAAGACCCTTTTTAACCTCTCCTATGTATTAGGATGTGGTCTTTTTATTTTTTGTCGGGGAGGAGCTCTTCAGCTAATTTCTAGGTCTTTTTCAGGGGGAATTGATCTGTATGTAGATGGAGAGTTGGTGTGTCCATGGGAGAAAATGGGCTCAGGAACATCCTATGCTATTATCTTGAGCCACTCCTATATTTTTTATTTTTTGTTCTTTCTGTGAGAGTTCTGATTTATCCATATCCATTCTTGTATTAATTTGATCATCATGTTCTTGATTTCGAGGATCTTTTTCTTTTTCTCCTATTCTCTTTGACTTATGTATTTTGCTATTTGCACATAATATCTCCTTCTCTCTTTATGTCACAGAGAAATAGATTATAGAGATTTAATTAAAGAACTGTCTGTTTTCTTATGTCCCCTTCCTCACTTTTGGCTATTTTTACCTCTAAATCTCATGCAAGAAGCTTTCCTCAAGTATTTTTGATCTATGGATGTCCATTAACATTTCAGTGTTTCTGTACATGCAATGACAGCATATGTGATTTGGATCAACCTTCATATTGAGAACATATGTAAGGATGGATATTTAAAAGTAATAAAAATTTCAAGCGCAGGAAATTAGAGTAATTCTGAACATATATTGCCTCAAAATATATCAAGGAAAAATTAAAATAAAATAATTATAAGGAAATAGATTAGTCCACAGTCATAGTAAAAAAAAATTTACATCTCTTTCAGTAATTAAAAGAAAAGGCAGACAAAAAAAATCAGTTGTTGATTTTAAAAGATTTTTTTAATGATATGTAGAATATGATTTCAATAACATGATTAAAAATGGACACTTTATATATATCATAAAAAACATAAGAAAAAATAAAATAACTAAGTTTTATATATGTTTAAATTTTATATAAATTATATATGTATATAATTGTACTCAATAGCTGTAAGATACAATCTTTGTAAGTATATGTGGAATATTTATAAAACTTAACAATGTAACTGGGCCATAATTGTAGTTTCAAAAATTGAAATCATATACAGAGTATATAATATTTTTATAATGAAATGAATTTTTTTTAATTTTTAATTTTTATTTTTTATAAACATATTTTTATCCCCAGGGGTACATGTCTGTGAATCGCCAGGTTTACACACTTCACAGCACTAACCATGGCACATACCCTCCCCAATGTCCATTACCCCACCCGCCTTTCCCGATCCCCTCCCCCCAGCAACCCTCTGTTTTGTGAGATTAAGAGTCACTTATGGTTTGTCTCCCTCCCAATCCCATCTTGTTTCTTTTCTTCTTTTTCTGCCCCCCTAGTCCCCCATGTTGCATCTCCACTTCCTCATATCAGGGATATCATATGATAGTTGTCTTTCTCTGATTGACTTATTTCACTAAGCATGATACCCTC
>PISX010023584.1:0-29533 GCA_004024625.1 Mellivora capensis
GTTTTTAATGTATCCTTGACTATTTTTGCACATTTATACTTCTTTATAAATTTATAATAAATTTGTTAATGTCTCCCAACACTTGTTAGAACTTTGACTGGAATAATGGTATCTTTAAGATGGTCAGTTTTCCCATCAATGAAAATATTATTGTTTCCTTTAATTTAGGATATATTTTCTGTCTTTCGAGAATATATTTTTGTATAAAGCCCATACACTTCTTTATTTAAACCATTTTTTAACCATATTTCCATTTAAACCATATTTCTATAAACCACAAATCTGGGGACATCTGGGTGGCTCAGCTTGGTTAAGCATAGTCCTTCAGCTCATGATGCCAGGGTCCTGGGATCAAGTCCCATATCCGGCTCTTTGCTCAGCGCGGAGCCTGCTTCTCTCTCTGCCCCACCCTCCACTCACACTCATGCTCTCTCTCTTTCTGACAAATAAATAATAAAAATCATTTAAAAAAAAACACCATAAATCTGTTGTTTCTTCAGTGAGCCTGTTTGTAATACCTTTTATTATATATGCATCTCTTATATATTCAACATGTTTTTAATATCTTAAGATTTGTATATTTCACACAAAACAAAATAAACCCTAAGTATAAAAAACGAGGCTGTGCAATCAGACACCTAGGATTTTATTCCAAGACTGAATTTTATTTCAAATTGAGCACCTATGAATTATTGAGGAACAATATATCAGTATTCAATATGGCACCTTCATTTTAGAATTAAAAAATACTTAAGGATTAATTTTATTGTACTAATACTTTCATCTTTAAAAATTTAACTCCTTCTGGGGTGCCTGGATGGCTCAGTCAGTTAAGCATCCAACTTTTGATCTCAGGGTTGTGAATTCAAGCCCTGTGTTGGGCTCCATGGTGGGCATGGAACCTACTTAAAAAAAAAAAAAAAAAGGTAACTCCTTCTAAAATACGGATGTATTGCACTGAATATATTTAGTGTGTGTGTGTATAAAATAGGTTTATTATATTTTATTTACAGGAATTTACTTATTGGGAGAACACCTAACCAAAAATAAAAATAATGGAAAAACAAATACAAAATTTTTAATGCAGAGACTGCTTACATTTAGGGCAACTGGTGGTATGGGGGTCACCAGTTTGGTGACCTCTAAGTATGTTATACTCACATTCTTCAAACCACCTAAGACATGCAGACATCCACGTCAGAGACTAACCTCAACTACAGGAAAGAAAAGACAGTTTTACCATTGGAAAATATCAATGAAGTATTTCTAACATTCCCAAAGAATAATCCCTAGTAATTTTTAGCCAATTCATCAGGATTTTCTAATCAACCAATGGAAAAAAATGCTGTTGTAGTTTCCCCTTGAAATCTGTGACTTCCTAACAAGAGAAAGGGGAGTTAAGGGGCCCCTTGGTGAATTCACTACACACATGCACAAAGATACACCACACATACACATAACACACACACACACACACACAAAACTGAATGCAATCACTTCAGGGACTGAGTGCTTAACTTAGGGAATTTACTTGGCATTGTCATTTCGAAAAAATCTTCCATAATGAAGTTTTCTACCTGTCTTGTGGAAAGGGGCAATTTACATGGTCTGTGTCTTTGATCTAAGTACAGGATGAAATTCAAGCTGGTAAAGATAAAGATTTTAGTTTATTTTACAAATTTTAAGAACTCAAGAGTTAATACATAGGTATAGCAATGACCAAACTTTAACTATCCCCTTTTAAGAAAGAAAGGATCATTATCTTCTTTCATAGTTTTTCCATATGGTTGCCGAAGTCCTCTACACTGGATTGCACTCTACTTTTGATTTATGCTTTCCCCTCTTGGTAAAAGCCTCTTAGCAAATAAAGATGCCAGAGCAAGTAATCTGGGGGAAAATAAAGGGGAAAAGAAACAAGAGACTAAATGAACGGAAAGACGAAGAAAATAACTTCTGGAGAGCATCTATTCTATGCCTGTGTAAGTTCATCAATCCTAAAACCAAGGCTACAATGTGATTTCTCTTTTGCAAAAGAGAAAACTAAGGCCTTGCATTAACATTCTTAAGTCCCCACAAGCATGAGGGATAAGGTAAGGATTTAAAACCAGATCTCTCTAACTTAAGGATCCATGTTTATCCTATTTTAACAGTTTTTTATAACCCTGCTGCTAATGGCTCTAGGTGTGTTTTAGAAATTGGGGTGGGGGGGCATTTTCAGTTGTCAGAATGTTTCTGAGTCATTGCTGGCATCTAATGGGTGGAGCTCTTGGACAGTCTCCAGACATCTTCCAGTATTAAGGTAATCCTGCACAATGAAGAAATGGCCTGTGTGTCCTGTGATGTGAAAATTTCCCAAAAGAATACCAAAGAAAAATCTGTTCATATAATTTTATACAACTTGAACCTAACTCCACTTTGCATATAAGCAGAAAGATTTTTTTTTAAGTTTTAATACATATTAAAACTTATATATTTTCCAGAAATGCTACTTCTAGGTAATTCAGGGGGGAAGATTAGAATTTGTTTTGTTTGGAAATTTCTCAAGAGCTATTCACCATTTCAAAGATCTCTTTATTCATGACATTGCTGTCCATGGTGTTTAAGTTGCCAGAGTAACTTAAGTTGCCTCTATCCATCTGGCAATGATAGCTGGCAGTCATGTTCTTATTGGGCCTCATGTTAAAATGTCAAGTATAAAGAAAACATGTCAAAATGCCCATTGATCAGTATTTTCCTTCTCCTAGATAAAACCTCTCTTCGTTACAAAATGTTGGCAAGTATCTAGCTCCATCATTATGTCAACTAGTGTAGTTACTCCTACATATTTTAACAAAGAATCATTACTTTATTATGAATTATTTTCTTTATATGATAATTAGGCCACTGTATTGAGAACTGACGCTGATCTGTGAAGGTTAAAGTATTATGAATTTCATTCAGGACAAGTTGCAAGCTGATTGCAAGTTGATTCTTAAGGGGTCAAGAATGTTTTTTGGTTTTTGTTTTTTAAAGATTTTTTATTTATTTATTTGACAGAGAGAGAGAGATCACAAGTAGGCAGAGAGGCAGGCAGAGAAAGAAGCAGGGAAGCAGGCTCCCCGCTGAGCAGAGAACCCAATGCTGGGCTCGATCCCAGGACCCTGAGACCATGACCTGAGCCGAAGACAAAGGCTTAACCCGCTGAGCTACCCAGTTGCCCCTAGTTTTTTTTGTTTGTTTGTTTTGTTTTTTAGGATTTTATTTATTTATTGTCAGCAAAAGAACACAAGCAGAGGGAGTGGCAGGCAGAGGGAGAAGCGGGCTCCTCATTGGGCAAGGAGCCTGATGAGGGACTTGATCCCAGGACCCTGAGATCATGACCTGATGGGGGGGGGGAGGGGCTCGATCCCAGGGCCCTGGGATCATGACATGAGCCAAAGAAAGAAGCTTACCCAACTGAGCCACCTGGGTGTCCCTCAAGGGATCAAGAATTAATGCTTATATCACCATGTAAATTTTGATGAGATCTCTGATGAAAATTTGCCAGGCTTAAAAAAACGGGCTTATGTATAGAACACAAGTTAAAGAGTGTCCGGCTGTGAGTACCAGAGTGTACGGGGTGTTAGGAGTGAGGCTTCTACGTCTATTATATCTTCCCCACACTGTTAAATTGCATGAGGTTTGAAGAATTTGCACCCAGTCAAGCCTGTTCCCTGAACGGAAATTAGGAACTTCCTTGGTGGTAACTGTGAACAACTTCTGACGGGTGACGTACAAAGGTGAAATTGCTGTGGACTCCTGGGAAAGCTCTATCCTATTCTTAGAGAACTGAGAAACCACTCGGGCCAAACTTAAACAACGTACTCCAGTTGAAGAAGCCATAAACTACTGGGGAACTTAACTCAGGATAAAGACAGACCTGGGTCATCGGACAGATTCCTTAGTGACCGTGTTTCAATTCATGTATCTGCCCACCTAGAGGTATATACCATCTGTATGCCTTTTTTTCAGGTGTGCAAATATATTTCTTAATATTTTATAGTTTAACTTCTTATTGAAGTATAATATACATATAGGAGTGTGCACAAATCTTTATGTATGGTTACTTTCAACTTTCTCTCATTCCTTCTGCTCATCTCAAGGAGAAAATCTCGGATATCCTTAACATCTCTTCAACATTCGCTTATCTCTCCTTTTAACAAAGAGAAAATATGCCCCAAACTTAGATCCTGCAGTCGGTAACAGTGTTTCACAAAGTACAGCCATGTAACCAGAATTCAGTTAAAGAAACAGAATCTTTGTAGCACCCAGGAGTTTTCTGAGCGGCCCCTCCCAGTTAGTAACACCAATAAGGTAACCATTATCCTGACTTCTAAGATCCTAGTCTAGCTTTCCCATAGTGGTAATCCCACAGTAACTACAATTGTGTGTGTGTGTGTGTGTGTATCTGTGAGAGAAAGAGAGAGAGAGGAAGAGAGAAACAGAGAAAGAGAGGGAGGAAGGACAGAGAGAGAAAGAGAATCTGAAGCAGTTTCGATGCCCAGCATCATCTCGACAGGGGGTTCAATCTTATAACCCTGAGATCACGTCCTGAGCCAAAACCAAGGGTCAAACACTTAACTGATGGAGCCAACCCAGGGCCCCTCTTTTTCTCAATTTTATTTTCATACAATTCACCCATGATTTGTATGCAGCTACAGTTCGATCTTCCCCATTGTTACATGTCATTATGGTTATTTATCTATGCTCCTGTTGACAGACATTTGGTTTTCAGTTTTGAGTTATGAGGACTCGTGTTACTGTGAAGAATTCTGTGATGAGCTTATGTATGCATTCCTGTGGAGGACATACCCAGGAAAGGAACTGAGAGGACACAGAGTATTCATATGTTCAGCTTTAGGAAACAATGCCATGGGTTTTTTAAAAATATTTGCACAAATTTTTATTTCTACTAGAAGGGTATGAAATTTCTAATTGTTTCACATCTTCACCAACATTTGGATTTGTCAGTTAAAAAAATATATTTATCCCCTCTCATGGGTTCCCATTTGTATCTCACTGTGATTTTGATTTACCTTTTCCTAATGACTAATGAGGAAAAACTGATTTTATGTCTTTTGGTCACTTAGAGATCTCCTTCTGTAATGCTCAAATCTTCCATTTTTCTATTTGTGTGTATATCTTTTTCCTACTGATTTGTAGGAATCTTTGCATATTCTTGGTATCAGTCCTTTCTCAGCTATAGGAATTACAAGTATTTTTGATCCTGATGTCATTGTGGAAACACTGGGTTTAGCAGTTCTGTGCTATAAATGTTTAATGAGTGGCCCTATAGGGATAAAAGAAACCCTGATTTATAATGTCCACTGATTTTCGTGGTGTGAATATACCCACCAGATGGCCAGTTCGAGGTAACCATCCGATGTCACCGAACACAGAGTTGCATTAGGGCAATGTTTTTTGTTTTTTGTTTTTTTGCTTTAAAGATTTTATTAATTTGACAGAGAGAGAGAGATCACATTTAGGCAGAGGCAGGCAGTGAGGGGCGGGGAGCAGACTCCCCGCTGAGCAGAGAGCCCAATGCAGGGCTCCATCCCAGATCCCTGAGATCATGACCCTAGCTGAAGGCAGAGGCTCAACCCACCGAGCCACCCAGGCACCCCAGGGCAATGTTTTTTTACTTAGGATTTTATTCATTTATTTGAGAGAGAGAGAAAGAGCGCACATGCAAGCACTAGCAGGGGTGAAGGGAAGAAGGAGAAGCCTTCAGCTCAGGTCATGATCCTGGTGTCCCGGTATCAGGTGTCCTGTATCTGGCTCCCTGCTCCACGGGGAGTCTGCTTCTCCCTCTGCCCCTCACCCCACCTGTGCTTGCATGTTCCCACTCAAAAATAAATTTAAAATCTTTTAAAAAAGAAACACACATATATTAAAAGTACAGCTAGATTTGTTTTCACCAAGTAAAGATGCGTTACTACCAACCACACTGAGTTACAAAGCACTACCAGTCCCCAGGAAACTCCCACATAGGCACTCTTAAATATTAAGCCAAAAAAGTAACCATGAATTTGAATTATCATCACTGATTAGAGGGCTTTTTTTTAACATTTACTAAACTTTACATATATCACCTGCTTTATAGGTCACTTTAATACTATCTGGCAACAAAACAGGGTATCCCCAGATGTGAGACACACACAGTGATGGAACCTTAGATGATTCTAGTCCATGTTACTAGCACATCAGTGGAGAAAAAGGACAAAATTATCCCTTTTTAATTTTTATTCCTTTGAAGACTATTAGTTCTTTTTAATTTATTTTCCTTACTCCAGAGGCAAGTCTCACTGTGGTACTCTAAAGTTCTTAGCATCTCTGGACCACTTGCTTCTCAGGATCCTTTCCCGGCAATGGAAAATCAGTCTTTAACTACCTGGCAAATGACTCCAGCTGAATTCAACTACATCGTTTTCTTTTCATTGATGGACCTGGATGTGAATCTTCTATTTATTAATAAGAATAAGATCACATAAAATAAGAATTTCACATCTACAGTAATAATATAACATTTCCCTCTCAAAAAAATGACTGAGTATAGAAGTGAGCCCATTTCAGGAAACTTCAAACCTAGGTGGAGAATTTTACTTGCATCTGGTCAACTTTTTATTGGATTACACAACTAAGTGAAGTTTGAGAAACTCTGATACATGAAATCTGCCTCAAGTAATAGCAATGGCACAGAATAACTACTTTGGGAAAAAACCGAAGGAAAAAATGAAGCACTTTGATTCTGTAGAGCCAAACAAAGGTGCTCAGAGAGGCTGTGAGGACAGAACCTCTGTGGGATTTCCATCTCCCGGGTCTTCAGCATCACTCTCCAATTAGTTGAGGGAAATTCTCCAGAGGAAGTAGGTTTCAAGAGTGATCTGACAGATATGGTGACCTTGATAGGCTCTAGAAAGATTTGCAAATAGAACATTACCTGTCCACTGTTGCTGTCATTTGGAATGTCTAACTATATTACATTTCCAACAGAATGTACAAAACTGTCTCATATTTTAAATGTATGGGCCGTACGTTTTATTGAGCATATGAGCCGTATGTTTTATTGAGCATATCTAACAAGTATGTGGGGAAAATAGTGGATTCATGTCCTTGAGGAATACACAATGCCAACTTTTCCAATCGACACCATAATTACAGCATAGCGATAGGATTAGGACTGTGGGGGATGTGTTAACTGCCTGAATCTGTAAGTAAAGTCCTCCCAGAATGGAATCCTCTGGTGCATCTGTTATGTATTTAGACTTCAAAATGTAGGTCAGTGTGAGCCACGCAGGTGTGCAATTTTCTCACCCATGAGATCACATAAAATGAGAACTTCATGACTGCCCACGAGCTCAGAACAAGGATCAAGGAAAGGTACAGCCCTTCACTCAAGCCAACTGAGTTTCAAATCCCTGGCTCTCATGGGGAATTTGTAAGTGGATTAGAAAGCTTGGTATGAGAATGCCTAATTTGGCGAAACAGTTATTTCTGTTTTTGTCTAGAATTTAGACATTGAAGTCCCATTCAAGGTAAAGATTTTGATTCTCAGTAGTGAGATAAATGCACCAAAGAGTGGCAGTCCCTTACTCTGTGTGTGTGTGTGTGTGTGTGTGTGTGTGTGTGTGCGGGTGCGCACGCCCACCATCTATGTGTGAGCTCAACTCAGCTTTGTTAATGGAAGGGTGGAATAATTTCATTTCCCTCAAAAATATGTATTTCTCCCCACTTATCCATCACTCTTTCTTTTCTAAAAAATCACAAGGTATGTTTTCAGTAGAGCTGATCTCTTTTTTCTCCTCTTCCTCTCCTGTCTCTGTCTGTTCTCATATCTCCAAATGTAGATATAAATGTAGTTGGTTCCATCAACATGAATCTGTCCTCCCCAAGAGAATTGGAGTTCCCACTGGACTACAGCAAGAAGGAATGTTGATATTTCATACTGTTTTCCCTTCCTCCTCCTTCTTTCCCCCCTTAGTATTTCTCATCTCAGAAGTGAAACTGTCCAGGACAATAGTATAATTAGAGAAGGGAACATGTCTGCATTTATGAGTGCATACGTACAAAAAATAAAAATGTATCTCAGAATACAACAGTTAAACAATCAACTGCCACCTTACTGCTTGACATAATAATGACCTACATAACCTGGAGAAAACAGCCCCTAGGGGGTCAGGGGTGTTAGTGTCACAGTCCGGACAAAATCAGGGGTCATTCCTTCTCTGCACCTCTGCTCTGCTCTCCTTTGTTTAGATTCATCCTTATGTCACTCTCTGTTAGATAAATCCTTTCATGAGGTCTTATTTTTGCTTATGAAGTAGAGTTCCATCTATTTAAATGATTTTAGTATGTGACAGCTGTTAGATATGGCACTGCTTTGTGACTTCCTAAGTGCTAAACTTGATTGTTAAAGAAATGGTAGGAAAGAGTAAAATTGGTTGTTCTGTTGCTCCAACTCTGCATGATCTACAGCTGGTTTGCCTTCTTCCTAATGGCAATGTGTGGGATGAACAACACCCAGATTGCTCTCATTCTGTAGCCACTATTGGTGTATTAGGCTTCCTGCAGGTTAAACAGCAGCTTCTGATTTCCTGGGGCAGCATCTAAGTAAACCACTTCCATGACACCAACTCTCAGGGCACTTGCTGAACACCTATAAAGGAGTTTCTTAACCAGTGACTCCTACAGCCACATCTGGGGAAGACTTCAGCCAGAGTTTAATAGCACATACTTGTCATGGGGCAAAGGCACTTGGAAAATGATATGGGAACTAGAAAGAAATGTCAAACTTCGTATTTTCACAGAAATGAAAAGTATACACTGCTGTTTAAATTTAGGGTTAGTCTCCACCCTATTTCTCAAGCAAATGGGAATCAGTAATTGATCCCTGACATCTCAGAGATGATCTGATGTGATGGAGAGAGCAGGGTCACTAGTGATCCTGAAGGCTAAAGGAGTTAATTTGTCCAGAAGACTATGCTCCACAGATTTTCCTGTTGCCTTCACAACTGTAGTTCTGGCTTCAGAATCAGTAGTTCAAAATTACAGACATATTCATGTCCTACTGTTAGAGGTGTGTCATAAGGAAAAGGAAGTTTAGAGATCATGTTCTCCTTTGGCCTCTCACTGGGCCAAGCATTTTTTAGCATAAGTAAAGGGAAAGAGTAGTAGTAAAACCAGTTACATTTAACTATTATTTTGATCACCAGAGCAATATACCTTTGGTGTTTATTCAGCACCATGTTCTTTGTGCACTGAGTTAAATGCAATCCCTACCCTTAGAAGATTAACAAATGACTAAGAAGCAGAGAGACATTCGAGAAAATATAAAAGTACCAGAAATCGAGAGAAGAAAATTTAAATACGGTGTCCATTCTTTTATTGAAAGATGGGGTTTACAAAATGCTTTTAAAAATAACTTAAACACCAAAAGCTATGAGCTTTGTGTTCATCTTAATTCACATTTTTATCATTTTCTCCTTATTTTATCTAATTTTATTCTTCATTCCTCAGTTGAGACAGAGTGACATCTAAACAACAAGAAATAGTCCCCCATCCTAATGGACTTTAAACTAGGATAGGAAAAGGAGATATCCTGAGAAGGGCAATCAGAACGCAGACAATTCATGTAGATTAGAGAGGAAAGTTTCATGAAAACTCAAGAGAAGACGTATCAAGACATTAAAACGTAATTTCATTCTTAGGTCTTGACTTTTCTTCATTGGAGGTTGCCATGATTCCTAATGAAGAGAGAGAGACAGATCTAGAGGCAGGGAGAGGGGTGGGTGGGGGACTGTTGGAGAAACAGACAAGCAGAAGTGTCAAGATTTAGACAGAAGAGTCTAGAAGGGGGGAAAGAAGGAGAGTGCATTGCATCTTAAACCAGACAGCTGTTGGATTTTGCAGTCAGCTTGTAGGGAAGTGCTCAGTAAAAATAACTAGAGAGGGAAGACAAAGTGCCTTTTGTATCTTGCCTGGTTGCCATTACTATGTAGCACTTTGGAAGAAAAATATTGTGTAAATTTACTAAATAAATAAAGCTTTGGCAACGTATTTAAATTGTGTTGAAAACCAAAGCAATTCAGGATGCCACGTAGTATTAAATCAATAAAGTGAACTTTACCGCATAGAAATATATTCTATTCACATCGGTCATTACCCAAACTTCACAATGATATTCTGGTTAATAGTGCATGGAGTAGATCTCCCAGATGCCAGCCAGATGTTCAAAGAAAACTAATGTTGTTTGACTTAAGGAGTAAAGTATAAATCATATGTACTCTGACACACATAATGGAACAAATGGAAAGCATCCCATGTGAATTCCATACTTATTTCATAATTCCACTTAGATTAAAGAGGAGAAAGAGAATGTTTTCTCATTTCTAGGCCCACATAGAAAATAAAGGAGGAAAATATGCCCTTTAAACAAAGTTAGTGAGCCTAAATGGTTAAACAGATCTGTAAAAATATGTTTTTGTGGTTGTTAATACTTTCAACTTGAAAGGTAATTGGTTTTATTTGGCAACTCAGCATTGTTTGAAGACAACTCCAAAAGTGCAGATTAGCAGGGAGAGAATAAGAAGAAGAAAAATTCAGGGCCCAGATGGTTATAGGCACAGATACGAAGAAATGATTCCTAAATTTTGAATTATCAAAGGTCATAAGGTCTGTCAGATATTGAGTATGGAAACACAATGTATCAAAATACATACTTGTAACAATATTGAAAGTAGCAATGTGTTCCCTTCTGCTTACAGTTACTGCAAACGATTACAAACTAAGATATGTCTTTTTTAAAATAAATCTATAAGTCTCATTTTGATATGCTTGTCTGAGGCTATGATCACTTATAGTTATTAGGTTTTAATAAAAATACTTAAAAAGCTACATGTTTTAAAAAATGATAAGAGATAGAATAAGAATACATTTTTTAAATATTTTATTTTGTCAGAGAGAGAGAGAAAGCACAAACAGGGGGAGTAACGGGCAGAAGGAGAAGCAGGCTCCCTGCGAAGCAGCGAGCCTGATGTGGGACTTGATCCCAGGACGCTGGGATCATGACCTGAACCAAAGGCAGACTCTTAACTGACTGAGCCACCCAGGCATCCCAAGAAGAATATTTTTTAGAAAAGAGAAAACTAGTGGTTGATGAGTACATTTTCTAAAAGATTTACTTATTTGTTTGAGAAAGGGCAGGAGAGAGGGAGAGAGAGAATCTCAAACAGACTCCCCAGTGAGTGTGGGGCCTGTCACGGGGCTCGACCTCATGACCCTGAGATCATGAACTGAGCCAAAATCAAGAGTTGGACATTTAACTGACTCGGCCACTCAGGCACCCCTAGGCTAGTAAATTTTTAACTGACCTTCAGGGTAAAAAACATTGAATGATTTGCCCATTCCCATGTTGTAAATACCTCCACCAGGCTCAATTTAATGCTACTAATATTGGGTTACCAACTGCAGAATTAGAGAAAGATGTGCAAAATTTGCTCTCATGAGCACTGGCTCTAGCACATTACAGAAAAGCCATCCTCTTTTCTTCTGGATGAGGGCTAATGATCTTGTTAATGGCCAAGATTTCTTCTAAGCCAGGCCGGCAGATAGCTGGGTAGGTTGGTAGCCAGAACTTATTTGTAAATAAAAGATGCTTTGGTTTGGTTGAATCTGTAACAGTGAGTGTTGTGGCGTGTGCTGTTCCAAACTATGATGAGGAGCTCTTTTATAGTGTGAAGAAACATGAGAGGCTGAATATGGATAGGTATCAAGGATAGAAAATTTTTATTATCTGACCCAGAGTGGAATTTAACATCCGACACTTGGTTTGCAGCTAAAGTGGTCAGAATCCACTGTTTGTTTGCTTTTAACTTACAAACAATAACATAAGGTAGTATATTTTTTTGCTATTATGTGTAGACAGATTTCACTGAATGTTAAGAAATAAAATAATCTATTTTATCTTATGATATACAGTGCTATGCTATTTTTATATATTTATTTATTGTGACCCTAATATGTGCCCAATTTCTTCTATCCAGTATGCAGGCTAAAAGTAGATAAAGGATGCAGTCCTTTCTTTCTAAAAAGTCAGAATCTTAGTTATTACATAATGTACATTGAAATGAAATGGATCAGACCCAGAATTTAGAATGACACTTCAAACAAAGAATAAATGATCTATTTTGTATGTTTCTTAATAAAGTGGGTACTACTTTTATATGTGAGGGCGGAGAAACTAGCCTCATTCCAAAAAGTTAGATCATGGTTTTCATTTAAATTTAAAATAAAGAGGCACCTGGGTGGCTCAGTGGGTTAAGCATCTGACTCTTGATCTCAGATCAGGTCTTGATCTTAGGGTTGTGAGTTCAAGCCCTGTGTTGGGCTCTACACTGTGTTGGGCATGGAGCTTACATACAAAGACACAAACATACATATATAAATTTGAAATACCATATCAGATTTAACCTATTAAATGAAACTGGATCTTATTCCTATCTTCCTCCTGACACCGACATGCTCAACACATAAGTCATGAAATGAAATGAAATCTTTAAGAATATTCCATTTAAAAAATAACATATTTATTATCTTAAACCGAGTCTCATCAAATATAGACTTTTCTCAGTTCTACATATTGACTTACATATGCATATGTAAGTCAGACTCTTAATAATTGAGAAGCAAATATGGCTTGACCTCCCAAGATCTCTTCAGACAGATCTCATGACTTTTTAGCATAAAGCTGGATGTAGCAGGAAAAAGAGGAGCAAACAAGTGTAAAATCTGGGATAGTCATTATTTTCCTCTAACTTTAGTTTCTCTTGCATGAACTCCTTAGGCTATGAGCTCCTTCTCTTCCTCAAGATTTATAACATTTCATAACACTGTATGAATTACAAATCAAGATGTACTACAGAGACGACAGAGTATTGATTTCCCAAGACCAGAAGCATCAATCTCACTCACAACGACTTTCAGAAATAACCTGATTCTTTTATTTCTGGCCTGTTTAAATGTGAGTGAACTTGTGTCATGACCCCTCTTTATAACTGTTTGTATATTTTTCCACACAACACACCAGCGCTCCCTGCTTTAACCCACCTCACCACCAGACACTGTGTTACTATGATATTTCTTTTAGCTGTCTTTGAAATTCTTGTTGGCTCATGATCCAGGATCCTTTGCCAAAAAATATAATAAATTCTGTAACAAGAGTGTTTAGCTATGATGCACGGAGTCTACATAAAATTACTTGTGAATTTTATTTTCATAGTAACAAATTAGGCTGCAGTAGTAAATGATGAAGATACAGGTCAAGAGCGAACTAGGATGCTATGTTCAAAACTCCATAGGAGAACAGTTCCCGTGGCTGTATTATTAAACTTGATCTTAGCCAAAAGGCCGAGAAGTGATCCTATGACTGTATTATTATGCTGAGTTGAAGAGGCACACTGAGCAAGTTGTGAAGGACATAATTAATGCATATGTATCTTTAAAAGCATCTGGGGAAGCCCTAAGATATCAACTAAAGTCTAACAGATAGAGTTAACAGACACGTTTATAGATGGAGAGTTTGGTCCTTCAGTTACCTGCTCATGGCAAAGGACTGCAGTTTCCCTGACTCAGATATTCTGAGTCTGGACCACAGTGACTCTCTAATACCCCCCTCACTTTCTATGACCAATACAGCTCTGTGGGATTTCAGTCTCTGCACAGACACCCTGAGAGGACTAACGATCTCTTGGTTCACTTTTTTTTAGAACTCTTAAGATCTCAGAGTTCTGCTGTGTAAACCCAGGGCTTCTAAGATTACAAAACAGAAATATAAGTAAGACTTTTCACTCTCCTGGACTCACTCTTCTGCTTTATTAAGACTTGTAAGGATCCCGCTTGTTTAAGACTATGTGTACAAGGTTTCAGAAGCATTGTGCCACATTGGTAACACTTTCTGCCACTGGTATTTCTGCGTGTGGATAAGAGAAAAGAGGGACAACTTGTCACTTCCACTCAAACTCCTGACAAGAAAAATCTACCATAGCCCACATCCCATCAAGCGAGATTATTTTAATAAACTATTTTAACAGAAAACAATGAAACCATGAATGCTTAGTGCTTTCAGAGAATATATCTCTAATTTGAGCATCACATTCATTTCTTGCTCCTATAAAAGAAATGAGATGATCACAGGGCACTGGAAACATTCATTAAAGAAAACCAAATTCTCCTACTTTACATTTTGTTCTGAATCTGCCCATTGGCTATTTGATCGATGCTGAAAATTACCTTGTGTACAACTTGGGAATTTGGGGAGTGACCTTGAACTTGTTACTTAAACTTTCCAAGCCTCCTTGTTTCTCATCCATGAGACATAACCATAAAAGAATACTGATTTTATAATGTAACCATGAATACTAAATGAGATTAAGTGTATGAAGCACTTAGAATAGTTCTTGTAACATATCAGCTCCTGTACGGATCTCGAGGAAAACGATGATGATGGTGATGATGATGTTAAGGACTGGCCGGGCAATACCTGAGGTACAGTTTACAGGTGAGTACTGTTGTAATTCCCATAAATAATGGGTGATCATGTCTGCCACTCAATTTCCAGAATTACATGTCCAGTAGACAACGTCTACTTTAATATACACCAGGACTTGAACTAGGCTATGTTGCAAAGTTGCAACTCAACTTGCAAAGTCCAGACTGTAAAACTAAATGTTCATGCCAGTTAGCCCTTCATATTTTATATGAATTTTTATCATATAATAATGATAATCTTATCAATCTAATTCATAATTACATCAATGTTTATCTAATAATTTTTATCAATAGATAAAAGTACAAATACATATTTCTCTGTAGGTGTTACCTGTAAGTTATAATGCAATTATTTTATGGTTTTGATGGTAGGATTTGCCCCATTGCAGGTAACACGACCCCTTCTCCCCAAACCCTTAAACATATTAAACTGCAAAAGCACAGAAAAAAACATACATCTAAAGCAGCCGAGCTGCTTTCAATTCTCCACGCTTTACCTTCCCCTTCCCCGAAACCTGGCCCTAACCCAGTGAAAAATTTAATGAAGCAACTCAAAATTGATAGTCAATGAGGCACAAGACCAAAGTCACGCTCCCCATAGGAAACTAAAGTTTTGAAAAGGTTACAGGTGAATTATTTCCCTCTCTATTGCTTGAAGTTTCTGAAAACATATTTAACTCTTTTCAATAGCAGCAGCCTTAGCCAGAACCTTAAAAGTTTCTTCAGGGATTTAGATGACCACGTACAAACATTTCAAACCAGACCAACAGTCTTGCATTTTCTCTCAAAGGCCCAAATGATACCCCCTGAGACCCAGCCAGCTGCTTTGATAGTTCTTATTCTTCAAGAAAGGGCACGGTAATGAAGCTATTTCTTCCCATTATAGGTACTTCCTGCTCGAAGGGACACCTTCAAGTTTGTTAGGCTTAAAAATGGACTTGCCTTACATAATGGTCTCTGTGGTGTTACTGTCCTGATTTTAGGCAATGTGTTTTATTTTAAAACCATTCTTGTCCGGAAAGAGAGAAGGCAACATATGGCTGTAAAAAAAAATCTCAGATCAGGTCATGGGGTACTCTTCAGCAGCCATTAAATGCATGGTGCTCTACCAAGAGCTAAAATCTAGAGGAGAAAGGAACTGTGTTGCCCTAACTCCAGATCACCCAATCTGGTAGAACCTCCAAAGGACATGGTTTTGCTTCACTTCAAATATAAAAGGTAAACTTGTATGCAAGGAAATGGATCACTGGTGACTTAATTTTTAGTCTGTTTTTATTTTATAGCATTGTTCATCCTTCTTTTGTTCATTCACCCCTTCTGTATTTCAGGCCTCAGGTCTTTTCCTTATCAGTGTATTTAAAGTTCTCCTCCACTTAACCTCGGCATTAACTAATTTAACTTTTTTCACTGCAAGTTAGAATTCTATGTAACCATAGTAAATTACCTCATTTATTTTTACTTGAATTTTCTTTTTTCCTTCTCTCTTCTGTCTTCTTTCCTCCTTCCTTCCTCCCTCCCTCTCTTTCTCCTTTCCTTTTTCCTTTGCTCCTTCCCTTTCTCTTTCTTTTCTCCCATCTTTAAAACCATGTGCACCTTGAAGGCAAAGGCATTATCTCTATATGCACTACTATACCTCAACATCCAGAAAAATGTCTACAGATATTTAATGGATATTTCCTTCCTTCCTTCCCTTTCTCTTTCTTTTCTCCCATTTTTAAAACCATGTGCACCTTGAAGGCAAAAGCATTATCTCTATATGCACTACTATAGCTCAACATCCAGAAAAATGTCTACAGATATTTAATGGATACTTACAATCTATCAGATTATTTGGCATATATACCTAATCTTCTTAATGCAGCTTTGTAAGAGTACTTGCTCTTTTTTCCAGGATATACCATCAGACTCACAATCTTAAAAGAAAAAAATATAGACATGGTTACCATCCTGGTAAAACCCCTACAAATTTTTATTCTGGTGCATAAAGCTAGTTCAGAGGATGAATGCTATTCATATTCATGTTTGCTGTCACAGCAAAAGCATGAAATAGCAAATAATAATAATAATAATAACAAATCCAATATAAAAATAAATTTTCTCAATATTTTTATACATACCAAGGAGATTGACTGATATATCCCAGACAAAAATGAACTAGAGGAAGAGCTGTAAAATATTAGGTGGAGAACTAAAGTTTTGAGTTTTGGTTGTCTGATAAGAAATATTTGTGGTCCCAATTGATTTGCAGTAAAATCAAAGGCAAACTGTAGTATCTCAATTTTCTAGATCTACCCATTCTGAAACCTTATTTTTAAGCATCATCAACATATTAACAGAAATTTATTTAAACATATCTAATGCCCAGGCTTGGAATTGCAGACATAATCTCTGCCCTTAGGCTTAAAGATGAATAAACAAATCTTTTCAAATAAATATAGCTACTGTTATGATCAAACTTAAAAAAAAATCCTTTGGAAACATAAAGAGGAGCAACTACCTCTACTTCTCATGAAAGAAAGATCATGCACTCATACATTAATTTACATGTAAATATTTATTGTGCCAACTCTATATGTCATAAACTACTAGCTGATAAGCTCTCTATAGAGTATTTTTTCTTATTATTTATTCTTTATTAACATATAATGTATTATTTGTTTCGGGGTACAGGTCTGTGATTCATCAGTCTGACACAACTCACAGCACTCACCTCAGCACACTTAAAGATAGATAAAGATAGGCTAGAGAAGAACTGACACTGTACATTGCATTTGTGGTACGTCCTGAAACACAAAAATGCATGAGAACACTCAAGAGTAACTCTTAACTCCTATTGGAAAATCAACGAAAGCTTCAAAAGAAGGAAGCAATTGTAATCTGAGAGCAGATCACTTACTATCCTCATTATCCACTGCATATGAAAACCACACTACCATTGCTTCTATAATTGTTCTTTATGGACAAGTCTTATAATATATTTTAAAGTATAGGTTCCTTGGGGTGCCTGGGTGGCTCAGTTGGTTAAGCGACTGTCTTTGGCTCAGGTCATGATCCTGGAGTCCCAGAGTCCTGGGATCGAGTCCCACATCAGGCTCCCAGTTCCATGGGGAGCCTGCTTCTCCCTCTGACGTTCTGACCTCTCATGCTCACTCTCACTGTCTCTCTCTCTCAAATAAGTAAATAAAATCTTTTAAAAAATAAAATAAAATAATAAAAAATAAAATAAAGTATAGGCTCCTTAAAGATAGGGATTGTCTAGCATCAGGTCATGAAACTCAATTCACAGTTGCTGTTTTATTGACAGACCAGATGGTGACAACCCAACATTTGGAAAGAGTACACTTAAATTTCTTTGGTGAGTTTGAGTTGTTGGTATTTCTTTCTTTCTTTTTTTTTTTAAGATTTTATTTATTTATTTGACAGACAGAGATCACAAGTAGACAGAGAGGCAGGCAGAGAGAGAGAGAGAGGAGGAAACAGGCTCCCCGCTGAGCAGAGAGCCAGATGCGGGGCTTGATCCCAGAACCCTGGGATCACAACCTGAGCCAAAGGCAAGGCTTAACCCACTGAGCCATGCAGGCACCCCAAGTTGTTGGTATTTCTTAAAGAAAAGAGGTGAACTCTCAGGAAAAAAGAATCCAAAGCAGTATCTGCCTACGTCTTTATCACAAATACTACAAAGAGATAAATACTGAGAAAAGAACAGAAATTCATTCCATTCCCGAATTCCCAAGGATATGCAAGTAAATATAACTAAAATTTTAACTTATTACATTTCCATACATATTATGTCACTGAATATACACAAATCAAAGGAAGGACAAATATGCAACCTACTCATTATTTGGTTAATTTCAACTTCTTACTGCATCTTAAATGGTGTCGCTGTTTCGAAAAAAATTTTTGTACATTACATTTCATCCTCAAACTGACTATATTCACTGTTCATATGTTTTTGGTGAGATTCGTGTGCTTAAAATGTATAGGGTATGGCTTTGTCATTTTTATCATTTCTGACTAAAGTAAACTATTACTCGGCCAATTTATCATAATTGATGCTATTACTGTTTGCAGAGGCCAAAATAATTTGAATTATCAGGCTTCATTACTACTCAGCGACCACATAGAGAGTTTACTTTTCCTAATCGAAATTAAAGCTGTTTTTCTTTTCTCTGTTCAAACTTAATGATATTCTAATCTCATTTGCATAAAACATTTTTCATCTGTTAAAGATACCTTAGCCAACAGATGGTGCTATATATAACATTTTTATGATAGTGTATAGTATTTAAAAATATATATTACAGTTAAGCTGCAGGTTTAATTACATTGTTAGAAGATATATATGAAAATTTTTTGAAAATATTTGTTTCATGAAGCTTGTAAAATATAAAAGAAAAATGCAAAGTCACTGAAAAATGTTTAAGGTGAGTCACGGGTCACCAGCTTTTCAATTACGCGTGGAAACTTGTCAGAGTTTGGGATGTCCATGTTCATAAAAATGAAGCCTAACATTTGGTTTGATTTGGGGAGCCTGGAACTGATCACCAGGCCTCCTCTGATGCCAGCTCTCTATTCTGAAAATGCCTTGCTCTGAAATCTTTCTGCCTCCAATATCTTGTCTTTCGAATCCGTCTTCTACATGACTACCACACTAAAGTTTCAAGGCCTTTTGAATTTAGCAGTGGGGAACCATCGATGATCTTTGAGCCACTGAGTAAAGGAATCCAAGGTCCTGATCGTAGTCTAGCCTTCAACCCTTTAACCTCAATCTACTTTCCAAGCCCTTGCTCCACATTTCCCTGCAAAAATGTTAGATAACTCATTCATATCAATCTTGTAAGATGTTGTATTTCACTCACAATGTGGGATGCAGAGGCTGGTCAACATTGCACCACTCTTCTATGAAGCTCTTCTGATCACTAAGTGTGTTACCCACACACTCTTGTCCAACCCTGAACAGTTTGAACACTCTTAATACTACTGTATTTACTTTAACTGCATCTCATACTGCTTTTTGTTATAGAACTGCTTAACAGAAATAAATCCAACCCATTATGTTTCTAGTTTATTGAGTAAACCACAAGTCCAAAGAAGCAAGAGGTGCTAACACCAACGCACGAACAAATGGATTCAGAAACCATTTCCAATTGGTTTCTTTTAGTAGAAGGCTGATAACATCTTCATCTATCAGTGGATTTTCAGTCTTGTTCTCCTGGAAATATTAAACAATGTACCAATTTAAGTATTCAATCTAAGTAATCTATTCTTTATTACTTAGATCATAAAAAATATTGTTATAACTGGGTTTATTCTTTGGTACCTTGGACAATGTGCAGGGTAGATAGATTACTTACTGCTTTTGAGCAAGTGAGTGTTTCTGGAGTGGAAGGAAGTAGGATGAAAGAAACTCCCAGAAAATCCCAAAACGTATTTTTCTACGTTTTGGGATTTTCTTACAGGTACTTACAGGCACGATAAACATCAAGTATTTGTTAAATAATATAGACAGCAATACACATGTAGAGGAAAACCTGTTTTTTAAATGGGCTTAGCTTGTAGTATCCAGAGCATTTGAAAATGACTGAGTCCTCACACTTTTAACTTTTCAGTAGTTATTCTAACCTCATTAACCATTCCATCAACATTTCTATTTGCTTTGTTTGTCTAAGTTTTATCTCTTTGCTGATATTCATTCTTTGTTGAATCATTGTTGTGCTTTTCTTTAGATCTTTAAATGTGGTTGCCTTCTGTTCTTTGAAAATATGAAGTATTTGCTGATTTGCCGTGTTTGTCTATAAACTCCAGTATCTGGAAACAGTTAATGGCAGGTTCTATTTTTTTTTTTTCCCATCAGTATCAGTCACATTTTCAAATCATGTAATCGCTCGTCTTGGAAGATTTTTGTGAAATACGTGACATTTTATGTATTAATCTGGATTTTGATGTTTTCTTACAGAGGATTATAATCATTTTGATTTGTTTGCTTAGTAACTAACTTCTCTGAATTAAATCCATAAAATATGTTTTCCCTGTCGTGTGAATTTTTGTTTTCAGCTTTTTAATCACTGTTGCCGCTTTTATTTTTAAACCTATATCCTTAGGGATTTTTCCTGGGTCTGCACATATTGGTTTTCAACCAAAGACTGATCAGACATTGCACTCAAATGCACCCAACTGATAAGTCTTCCAGTCTCTGCTGACAGATCTCTGTGTGGCCTAGGAACATATTAAAACTTGAGGCCATTTTCAAGTCTCTTCTGGCTCTTTTTTTTTTTTTTTTTTTTTTTGCCATGTCCTCTCATGTCTCCTTGGCATTTATGCACAGATCTCCTTGGCCAACGATGCATGGATACCTTGGGCTCCCTTCAGTCTCTGTGGTGCATGAGCCCAGCCCAGCTCCATCCAGGCTATGGAGAGAGCTCACCCAGATCCCTACAGATGGCTTACCTTCTGAGACTTCTTGGAAAATTTCCTGGCTATCATTTATTGGGTTGTCCTTTTGGGCCCGAAAATTTATGGTAGCAGAGCTGCTGGCCCTCCCTGTTCACTTGTCACTGAGTTTACCACTTTTACGCACGGTCTTTCACTTCAAAGGAGCTGCCTCTAGGAACAGTAGCCAGACTGCTGATTTTCGTGGTCTGCCCCACAATGGCCGAATGACTTTGCCAAAACAGATGAGCTGTGACAGGAGCCATGCCAATCAAGAATGTCAATGCTCCCAAGGTTCTCACTCAATGCTTACTAGTTTTCAAGAATAAACATTCTTTTTTATTTAGTGTATACATGTTATCTCTTTCCCAGGCATTTAAATAGTTGTTTTTGACTGTTTTTATTCAGCTTGATAATCACTTTCTGCAGAGAAAATAATTTAACTTCCTTACTTCATCATAACAAAAAGTGAATTGGGTCTTCTTCTCTTTTCCCTAAAGATCATTCCTATTGTATTCAGCAACAGGCAGTCTAATAATTGAATCATTTTGTTAATTTGACCTGTAATTCTGTACAATGGTATCTTCACTACTGAGATTAAAACAAAACAAAATAAAACAAAAAAGCCCTTACCTATTGCATTTTGCTTCTTTGTTTAAGAATTGAGGTTACTAATGTAGTTACGTATTTGGCTTGAGCTCAAGTAATAGTCACCTATTTACTTCAGAATTTACAATTTCTTTTTACTGAGCTCATTTATTTCATTTCTATGAGGTTTTCTCCCTCATGAGAAATAAAAATAAGCCAAATCTTCTATTTCCTTCTTTTACCATTTTTTAAAAAGAAGTTAAAATATGTTAGAAAGCAAATCAAAGCCCACAGTATTTTAGAAGACATTATAATTTCTTTGTCCATTGTGAGGTTTCAATTTACGGAGAACTCTTTGCCTTTTCAAGGAGGAGGGTTGAATGTGTCTTTCTTCTGAAGGTAATTTATTCAAGTGTTTACATCATTTTCTTGAGACAGAAAATTGTATGGTGCTTTGGAGGTGAGAGTCACCACTGCTTGAGTTAGGCTGAGATCTATTAAAACTGACTTCATGAGAGCTGGATGTGACAGACAAAATTTCCATGACTTCCTATGGCCATTCAGAGTTCTACTGACATTTTAACTTTAAATGATGGATCTGTGCATATTTTATTTTTTATTTTTATTTTTTAAAGATTTTATTTATTTGACAGACAGAAATCACAAGTAGGCAGACAGGCAGGCAGAAAGAGAAGAGGAAGCAGGCTCCCTGCTGAGCAGAGAGCCCGATACGGGGCTAGATCCCAGGACCCTGGGATCATGACCTGAGCCGAAGGCAGAGGCTTTAACCCACTGAGCCACCCAGACGCCCCCTGTGCATATTTTAAAGCTGGTTATTAATAACTGCTCATATTTTGAGGTTTTTATGAAAAAACAATTTAGTCAAAAGGCTGTTTCCATTACAATTATCTCAAAGCAAAATTTTTAAAAAGACAAATTCCTCAATTTCTCCTTGCTTCAGAGAAAAAGATTCAGAAGATAAAGAGAAAATGAGGGAGAAAATTAAAGTATGTCCAATAATAATTATTAGCTGGGAATGGAAAGAAAATATTTTCTTCCATATAAGGATATGCGAGGTCAAAGAATATTTTTGTAAGCTTCCATCTTAATTTTAATAGACAGTTTATAATAAATTGTAACAAATAATACAAACAGTTTTCTGACTTATTTTCATGGAAATAGTAAATACATTATAGATGGAAAATTTGCTTCTTTCCAATTTGGCTAAATAGGCAGGAAAAAAAGTACAGGCAGAGAAGAAGATACAGAAAAATATATGAAAATAGGTGTAAAATCCTATTTTTAATTGTGAAAATGTTTTCTGTAACAGACATAAAGTAAATTTCACCAAAAACTTGTTCATAGTATGTTGTCTGCTGCCTATTCAAACTCCGTGTGTGTGTGCAAACTGTACGGGATTGATATGTAGCTTTAAATTGACACCTCATTGTAATTTTAGAGATGACAGAGATTTTCTAACACAATTCATTTCATTTCGTCTGAAATGTTGTCAGTAGCAATCTTTTTTGTTCAATATGAATCACCTTTTACCTATCAAGCTCTGAGTTTTTATCCAAGATTTTTATAAATATTTGCTCCAACATAGAACTTATACAGAAAATAAAATTATACTGATTTTTTTCCTTAGTGAGATTTTAATTTTTGCTCTGTCAAAAAGAATACATTTCATTAAAAATCTGAAATTGTTTTTTTTAAAAATAATAAATTAAAAAAAAAAAGAAAAAGAAAAGAAAATTGTTGCTGGATATCTAGCTGATCAGAAGCACCCATTTCATTCATCTTAAGTTTATCCTGGTTCCGCGAGTCAGGTTTGCACATCAACCTCAACAAATAACTCTGTATAAGTTTTCTGGTTAAGCTACCATAGTGGCAACACACTCCTTTGTTTAACAGTAAATGACTCATGAGTTTACAAACATGGAAGAAAGGAATTTAATATTTTATAAGTGCAGCTATTTCTAATAAACCTTGCCCATGCTCCTTTGTACAAGTCTTGGCTTCCAGAGCCCTTTACACAACCACAGGTACTAAATCCACCATCAGAGGGCAAAGAGCTAGAATCAGTGCAGATATTCAAAAGTGTATGCCAAGGCACCAAAGGCAATTCACAACAAATTGAGAAACTTGAAAACCCGGCATTACTTGGACTCTGCCAGAAACAGCAGCCTTCTTTCAGATGTGCACCTAAAATTCATTTTTACCATCTGTGTGCCTACACTGCTGAATCAGTGTTGACGTTAAGGTATGAGAATTATGCAGCATGAAATACTCACCAAGTAAATGAGGATAGGGCATATGACCCCTGGGGCACACCCTGGAAGGTGTTCATGACGTCGATTCAGTGACGTGCTGTCTTTAAAAGAGGCACTATAGGGATGCCTGGGTGGCTCAGTCAGTTAAGCGTCTACCTTCAGGTCAGGTCATGAACCTGTGGTCCTAGGACTGAGCCCTGCACCTGGCTCCTTGCTCAGTGGGGAGTCTATTCTCCTCTGCCTGCTACTCCCCCTGCTTGTGCTCTCTCTCTCTCTCTGGCAAATAAATAAATAAAAATCTTTAGAAGAGGAGAGAGAGAAACTATTCTTCCACATACCTAAAGTAAGACTAATTAATAGCGACTTCAGTAGGGATCGTGATGCATTTTTGTTACTGTTTTTTCCTTCCCAAGAGAGGGAAGGATGGTTGGAAAAAATGTTCTATCAGATTAATACCGGATGTCAGAGCTGCCTACAACAGAGTAACTGAAAATGGACAGATCCTTAGCTATGGCCACCTCGCCATTGATGAACCACTGCTTCCAGTGACCCTGAAGAATCAACATAAAAAGTGGAGGAAAAGGTATACGGAGATCATTCTAATGTCTCAACCATTAATTTACCACTATCATCCATGCCTCTGCAATTTGCTCTGCTTTGTATTTTTGTCACTCGTAAGAGTTTGAAGTAGACTTGCAAGTACCATTTTATGATCTATTAACTTCAAGTCTGGGGGAAAAAAAAAGGCCGCAGGACAAAGTAAACCAGTACAAAACGCCATTGTACTATAGCAAAACTTTCAGAAAGGCTTCACTTCTAGGACGGTGCTGAATTGGGGGAAATTGGAGGGGGAGACAAAGCATGAGAGACTGTGGGCTCTGAGAAACAAACTGAGGGTTTTGGAGGGGAAGGAGGTGGGGGGGTTGGGGGAGCCTGGTGGTGGGTATTAAGGAGGGCACGTATTGCATGGAGCACTGGGTGTGGTGCATAAACAGTGAATCTTGGAACATTGAAAAAAATAAAACTAAATTAAAAAAAAGAATTTACTAGCAAATGTTATATGCCATATGGTAACTTTAATTTATAAAGTGCAGGTGTTTCATTCCAACCTTCCAATTATTAAATAAAAATATTTTTACGGTGAGGATTTCTCCTTGGTCTCTCCTGGCACATGTTTACAGAACTGGCCATTACCTCAAGTCACTTTACTTCATATGAGTTTTAAAACACCTTCTGCAGAGACTATCATCCAGCCCCACTTCCCAGAATCAGGGAAAGAGATCTGAACACCGGGTTCTACTGAGAACACTGGTTGCATAAATTTGGCTATTTGTGTCTATCTGTGTAATCTCTACTCTTGAACAAAATATCTAACGAAAAGCCCTTTTAATATGTTCCTCAGGCTTCCTCTCAAGAAGTATTGGTTGTCAAGGCTTCCCTGTGACCTCTCCCCAACCCCCTTCCTGGGGCTCTGGTAAAAGCTGCCTTGTTTCCTGGGGAGACTACCATCTCATTTTTCTAATGTTGGTCTCAAGTGGTACATGCTTAGCTAAGCTCAATGAAAGAGTCCGTAGAGGGATTTTTGTGTTTTTTGTGTTTTTTTCTTCTGCCAGCTGCTGTCTTGCTTCACACCAAAAGCTATAAATTCTTTACTGAAATAACCATCACTTCAAGGGAGCAGTTGGTCAGGAGCCAGCTGGGGATGGTGAATGAAGGGGGTTTTCAAACAGCCACCTTGAAGCTAGCCATGGAATCCTAACTTGCCCACAAGCTGGAAATGGCCCAAACCAGATGGAATTTCAGTCAGTACAGAGCCTCCCAGAGCGTTGGGGCTGGGGGAGAATACCCCCCCCAATGTTCTTTAGGGAAGATCTTGGCCAAGTCTCTGTGAAGCCGTATGAACAGAATTTGTTTGTTTAACAATCAGCAGTTAGAATCAAGAAATGCGATGGTTAAGGAAAGAGCCTGTAACACTCAGAGCAGAGAGACCCACACTCTATGCCTACAAGACAATATAGCAGCATAGGTGGCACTGGGGGATTTTATTGGGAAGAGAGTATGTGCTCCTAATTAGATCATCTCCACCTAAAAAAGTAGTGTCATTTGTGGTTTTTATGTTCACAAGATGGTGAGATGATGCCACATAACATTTACTGAGCACTCATATTACATCCATTATGCTTTATGTGTTCTTAAATATGTTTTTAGGTAATTATTAAGAGACATGAGATTGCTATACGGCCACATTTTGGCAATTTCATCTTGGTTCTGCAAAATTTATTACTTAACAATCCCAATAACTCTGTAAGAATAGGCACACCAACTCTACGAAGAAAGCAGTCTTTGCTGACTTTGGTCGAGTAGGGCAATTTTAAGCCCTTGGTAAGAAGTAATCCATTTAATTATCTCAAAGAACCAATGAGGTAGAGGAGAGCCAGTGTTAAGATCTACATACAGATTAGAAAGCTGAGGCACAGACAAGTTAAGACACTGCCTAAGGTTGCACAGCTAGTAAGAGTGTAAAGCTGGAATGTGAACCACATCTATAAGATTCTGGAGACAATACACTAAAATGCCAAAGATCAGATACTTTTCCAGAGTCGAACAGTTAGAAAGGTGTGGAGCCATAGGTCAACCCAGGTAGTATGGCTTTTACTCATTACAATCTTGAGCATTTTTCCTACAATTCATGGCTGAATAAAATTGGGCAACGTGTGGCGAGCATTCCACAATTAGTAAGGAAGAAGAGTTTAAATTTCCTCTTAGGAAAGAAACTACTATTTTTTGAAGGGTCATTAAAGAACAGACAATGGACAAGCAACTGATGTAACATAAATTCCCAACCTCCTAAATGGAATGAACATCCCCATTTTAAAGACAGAAAAACTGTGGCTGAAAGGAATTAGTGAAGGAGCTCGTCCAAACTGGCCAAGCAGGTGTTCAAGCCCAGCCTCTCTTGTTCTGGTTTTGTGACTCAGCTGAAGAGCAGGAGCTTGAAGAGCTCTTGAAATCAAGCATCTGACATGGGTCTGAGAGGGCTTGCAGAGAGCCGAGTTGGACCAGGCAGGCTTTAGGACCTGACGGACACCTGGGGATCGAGGCACCCGTCCCTAGCAAGCTGGCCCTAGTCGTGCTCCAAAGCCTACTCATCTTGCCAAACTCCACAGGACTCAGAGTCTCAGCCTCCATCAAGCTTCCAGCGTCTCTTCTTCCTCAGAAAGCTTTGCCCCGCAGTACCAGGATCAAAACAGGGTCTCCGCAGGCCTTCTCAGGCGGATTGTTACCAAGAAAGTAAACAATCTAAAAATCACAAACAGGGCTCTGGAGGAGGGAAGAAAGATAAGAGGCTTGACTACCCTTGCTTGCTGCCAGCTAGACAGGGTGAGCTGCTGCTGGTCCATGGGAAACTCGTTATGGCCACTTGAAGCCTTGGCAAGGGCATCGGGAAACCTGAGAGCCCAGCACGAAGCCTCCTGGCCCAGGAGTCAATCAAGCCGCTGTCAGGTCATAGCAGACAGCGCACACCAAAGTAAGGCAGCAGATTCAGCCCCCGTAGTGCACATGGTCAGCTACGTAGGAAAACAGGGATGGATGGTAGAAGCAGGATCTCAGAATAGAATGGCCTGCGGTTTCTCTGCAGGGGAGAGAGAGAGGTGGCTCCCTTATTAATAATTTATACCACAATAGGCGTTAGGCAGAACCCCAGCCTCAGATAGGTTCACTGAATAGAGTTTAATGAGGGGACAACTTCCAGAAAGGAGGACAGGGCCAAAAGAACCCCAAAATGATGCTGAGGTACCTAGCACTTAGTAACACCTTGAAAGGGGCAGGGGCGGGGGCGGGGGAGACGCCTGGGTGGCTCAGTCGGTTAAGCGGCTGCCTTCGGCTCAGGTCATGATCCCAGCGTCCTGGGATGGAGTCCCACATCCGGCTCCTTGCTCAGCAGGGAGCCTGCTTCTCCCTCTGCCTCTGCCTGCCACTCTGTCTGCCTGTGCTCGCTCTCTTGCGCGCACACTCTCTCTCTCTGAAAAATAAATAAATAAAATCTTAAAAAAAAAAAAAAAAAAGAAAGGGGCAGGGGACCTTGTGTTGCTAGGGATCAGTGAAAGCTCAGGGGAATGGTGATTAGACATGGATGTCACCATTTTTGTAACTCTGATGCCGAAGCTGGGAGGGAGTGGAGAAAACATTCCCCGTCCTGTTCTTCTTCTTGACCTCGGATCTCTTGCAGTGCCTCTTCTTGGCTGAACCAACCCAAAAACCACATGGGAAATGGAGCCCACAGGAGGCAGTCTGTGCAAATCAGCTGTTCAGGGTACAGATGCAGAGAAAGGTGGGTATGCAGTGTTTCTGAGAGTAAACACATTAACCATCTACCTTAATGAATGCTCCAGTCTTAGAAGAGCTATCTCCAATGCACAGATCTACATGGACAGACAGGTACACAAACGGAAAGATGGAACATGAGTCTAAAATTCATGAATGTCACACGTGTAATTTCCTTCCAGCCCTGGGGTCATAGAGACCCAGAATTTCTCCATGGTCCATTTTTGGAAGTGAAGCACAAAATCCAGATTTTTCTGTGAAACTACCTTTGAACACTGGGAAATAATTGGGAAAACAATTAGACTTGAGGATGACCAAATTCAACACATCTGGGAGAGATATTGACCCCATCTTCCAGAAGCAAAGCATATTATGATGTAAATTCTATTCCTCCTTACATCAACAAATTATCTTTCTACTTCCATTGGCGGTCTTCTCCAGGCTCATTTACATCTAGTCCAATGCCACCATTTTTAGAGCACAGGTTACAAGGTCAAGAGGGTCACTAAGGGTGCAAACAATAGAAGGCACTCTCTGTCATGGCCATGTCAGTGGCCCTGCCCTTCCACAACTCGAGGGTGAGTACCTCCCTGCACTGGGCACACTCAGTACCCCACAACCCTCATCCTGAGCCAAATTCTAGCCCTGCTCCAACTCATTCAAAAAGTAGTACAAAGAGAGGAGGTCCTTTCTTCATGCTGGCCAGAAATGATTTATCCTTCTACACAATCCCTTCTATATCTAATGATATATTTCATATCACCAAATCATTAAAATTCAAAGCATGTAAACTCCAAAGAGTGACCAACATAAGGTGTAATTGTGAGATCATGGCAGAAATATGGGAGATCTCACACTTAAGCATGGTGTCTTCATTCCTATGAAGGACGTGAATCGATCCTCTGAATAACTTTGATGCAGAGAATGGAACAGAATACTCTAAAGAGACTTTAGGAAATTACTTGGGTTGGGGAGGGTAACCTGGGTATCTCAGTCAGTTAAGTGCCTGCCTTTGGTTCAGGTCATGATCTCAGGGTCCTCAGATTGAACCCTGCACTGAGCTCCTTGCTCAGTGGGGAGCCTGCTTCTCCTGCTCCGTCTGTGTTCCCCCCACTTGTTCTCTGTCTCTGTCTGTCAAACAAATAAATAAAACCTTTAAAAATTTTAAGAAAAAAAGATGGGTGCCTGGTTGGCTCAGTGGGTTAAGCCTCTGCCTTTGGCTCAGGTCATGATCTCAGGGTCCTGGGATCAAAGTCCCTCACAGGGCTCTCTGCTCAGTGGGGAGCCTGTTCCTCCCCTCTCTCTGCCTGCCTCTCTGCCTACTTGTGATCTCTGTCTGTCAAATGAATAAA
>PISX010023585.1:0-29513 GCA_004024625.1 Mellivora capensis
GAGGGCCCATCCTCTGAATTTTTCTTCTGTTGGGCATTCCTCCTCCTAGTCATTTTGGTGAGAGTTGGCTGAATGGTTGTAGCTGGATGTATCGACCTTGGTGCAGTGAAGGTGCACCCTGGAATGCTTCTGAGCAATCAAGAGTCCCCACCCAAATGAAAGAAAAAAAGAAAGAGAGAAAGCAGAAAAAGAGAGAAAAGAGAGAGAGAGAGAGAGAGAGAGAGAGACAGGAAAAATAAAGAAGGATAAAAGAGAAGGCTCAGCCCAAATGGGCCCCAAGGTAAGGTTTGTGAAGTATACAAACAAATACAGACAAACAAAAGAGACTGATAAAAGCATATGACAAGAGAAGAAAAAATATATGTACATATATATGTAGAAGCAAAACAAAGAAACAAACAGACAAACAAAAAAAAGAACCTCGTCAAAAAGAACCCTAAGTATAAGATTTATATACTACCAGGACAAACACAAGTATACAAAAATACTGGTAGGAGAAAAAGATGGGAGAGTGGTTGTAAATTCTCAGTGTGGGCGAGGAAGGTTATTTTGCTTCTTCGATGACATATGTTAGCTAGACTTATTATGGTAGCCATTTCACAACCTAAACAAATGTTGAATCATTGTGTTGTACATCTGAAAATAATATATATCAATTGTACCTCAATAAAAAAAGGAAAATGTCATTACTGTCAATAGGAATAAAGCCTCAGTTATATTAGATGAATAAGCTGTAGAAATCTGTTGTATCTATAGTTAACAATACGTATCGTGCACTTAAGAATTTGTTGAATGGATAGATCTCATGGTAAGTGTTCTTACCCCAATTTAAAAAAGAAGAGGAAAGAAAGAAAAAGAAAAAGAAATAAACAGGCATTCAGAAGTATTTTTTTTTTAATTTCTTCCCGAGTGGTTCTCCTGCCACCTACACCATTTTTTTCTTTCAATCATCTCTTTTTGGCTTTACTTATATTTCTAATCACCTAGATTACTTACTATTATCACATTACTTATTATGTAAACTGCTGTTGTCTTTGCATACTTTATTGGCCTTCTAACTTTCTCTTACTTATATGTGTACGTAGAGAAACACCAAACTTAGAGAAAGCCAAATATCTACTTCATCTGGTTCAAATATATGTCTATAGAAGACTACCCACAAAAACACTACTTCTTTTACATGCACATCACAGAAAAGATATTTCTCCAACTGCCAGCAAGCTCTAATACTGCCAGTTTATCCTTCTTATGTACCAAGGAAGGTCCCTCTATCATTCTCCTCCACAGCTGTGTCAAACCCTTACTTTTCTCCTCAAACCTGAACCTGCGACCCCTCCTTCTTCACAGAGAGGGTGAAGACCATCAGGCAGGATCTGTTTATATGTTAGCTTACACTGAAACACGCACCCCATGTTGCTATATCCAGACTCATCCCCAATACTCTTCTTTCCCATGGACTTAGAGAAAAAGGAATTTCATTTTTGAGTTCAGTTCCTTTTTTTGAGAACCTTGTTTCTTCTAGTATCTTTTGTTTCCTGTGCAAGAACCTTGTTCTTTCTGTAATATTGTCTCTCCTTTGTCTATCATGTTTATCTTATTATGGCCTTTTCTCTTTAGCACAGTTGTGAGTTTTAACACTCCCACATCTCCAAATTTCAGTCATTCCAGAAACCTCGCAGCTCTCCAGTGCCCTTACATCTTTTACAAAGTTTCCATCCTTCTCACATGCCCTCCAAATTCATCCCTCTTTGAAAGTCATCATTCTGGTTTTCTCTTTTTCCTCTAAAAAGCTTTTTCTCCCCCTCAACCCTGCCTCAGTCTTTGATGCATACTACCACTCAGTATTCTCCCACATCATACATCATACATCAGCTTGGATAGAAATAGTTTACTAATCTGCCTTTCATATTTTACTGTGAATATTTTGAGAAAAAGACTGCTATTCACCTATCTCCAATGGTCTACTCTAGAGTGGTGTTCTTTATTAATTATGATATACATTATCAGTTTCATGAAATATTTCCCCACCTACTAACCAGCAAACTAAAATACATGATTATAAGACATTGCTATAGGATATAGCAATGGGATAAAAACAATTATTTCTCTCCCTTTGCTCCAAGATGAACCACCAGCAGGGGTGGTTCTCTAAAAATATAGAACTGGTTATGATAAAAGAGGTAAGACTCAAGCAAAAGAGTAAGAATTAATGTGGCATAGCAGAAAAAAACAGATGGATAGAGGAGAGAACAGGGTTCTCTTCAAGTATGTGGGTTTTACTGAAGGGATGTTATACTTGAAGTTCTATAGTGCTGCCCAGATACAGCCCCTTATATACATTAACTCACTTAATCCTCATCACAGCCCTATTATGTAGACACTCTTATTAACTGCATTTTACTAAAGAAGAAATCAAGACTCCATTTGATAAGTGATGCGCATAGTTACTAAGTAAGAAAGCCAAGATTTGAATCCAGATAGACTGGCCCCACAGTCCTTGCCCTTAACCACACAGGACGATGATGGAGCAATGAAATTTTATGATCTGACAAATAATTCAATTCTGAAATAGCTGAAATCATATTTAAAGTGAATCACTTTCTTTACTAAAATCTGTGCAGTGTATTCGTTCCACTATAAATTGGTCTTACTTTCTTTGAAAATTTTCTGCGCTAGCTTCAGTTATAAACATGTCAGTATTTTTCTAGGGTCTAATGATAGCTCATTTAGAAATGTGACTTCAAAAACACAGAAGGCCCAGTTATCCAACTGTTACCCAACCAATTTGGGGTATTAAAAAAAAAGCAAGAATTTTTCTTTAAAGAGAGCATTTTTCCATTAAATGGTTGGAACTATTGCCCGTCTTTGAAAAGTGCAGGTATTAGCTAATCTGCCAAGTAAATCTACCTGTTTCCACTCTGTTGTGGTGGTTTTCTGTTTTAAATGTAGATAAATAGAAGAACCACAGCACCTCCAAAATGCTGCTGCTTAATTCTTCTGTGCAATTTTCTTTATTCAAAATGTCTACCTTTACACGGATTTGATGAGCTTTGTGAGGTTTTGACTTCAAAAGGGGCTCTTGAATTTTTAATCACCTTACTTAGGAACAGTGTTTTTTTGGTGTGCCTTCCATTTCTCTTTTATATGGGGAAATTATATACATTTTTACTAAGTCATCAATTCCTGCTTGAAATTTTACCCTCAGTTTCATGCATGCATGGCTTTATAAAGGTGGGATGAGCTTTATATGCTTCAGGGACTGTGCAGTGAAAGCAGGATCCTGCAGAGATTTGGCCATATCCGACAAGTGCCTGCTGTCAGATTTTCCCTTCTCCTCTGTTTGACATGATGGAATCCCTTACAAACATGCCGATTCAGACCAGCACACTGCATACTAAATTATGAAAACAGTATTCACATGTAGCATCAAAAAAAGTAGACTCATCATGTGGTATTGTTCTGAAGCGAAACCTTGGTGATAAGATGAGGAAAGAAGACTATCCATCAATTATCTTAATATGAAGGCTGTAGCATAGGGTGGATGTTTGACTCTTGCTGGGGAATGGCAGCTTAGCTATGATTTATGGGCATCCAACTATATGATTTTGGTTTTAATGACAGACGGTTATAGGAAAAATATTGAACTTTGTGATGTATTCTAATATCCTTGGGATAAAATGAATCTATATAGAATTGAAGGATATTGTAGTTATATTTTTTAATTGAAGCTTCTATGCTTTGTACTTTGTTTCAGAGCATCATGCCTGAACAGACATAGAAGAATAGCAATTATTTTTAGCAAATGTGAGACTGGCTTGCAGTATTTCTAGCATGTGGTGAGCCTCTAGACATGCAGAGAAAGGAAAGCAGGGGGTCGCAGGCTCGGTTTTCATTTGTAGGGTACACTTGTCATTTCTGGAAATCAGTAATGTTGTACATGTATTTTGTTCCAACCCTTTATGCATAATAAGGTGGGTTTAATATGATGGATTTAAGTAAAGCAGACGTGTATGTGATAATTACAAGATCTACAGTCATTCTCTCATTTTGTATGATTCAACAATTTAGCTATTTTAAATTCTTATCATAAACAGAATTGAAGATTCTACTCTCCTGTTCTATATTCGGCTGGAAATCATTAGAATAAAAAAACCCCTTTAATATATACCCAGTGGAAGGGGTCACAGTGACACATAACAATACAGGGAGAGTCCATGGGGAGTGAATACTTGGGATTAAATGTCTGACTGAAACAACCACACCGCTCTCTTTTTAAATCACCAATAAGAAATGAATTAAACAAGCATTCTTATGTCCAGACCATCCTGCATACCACTTTAAGATTAACTCTTAAATAGCTTTTAATCATGTCATATTGATAAAATAACATAAATAGCCTTCCATTTCCTAAAGGACAATGGCCACGTGTCACGTTGATATTCAAGGTTTTTCTCAAATAAGCCAATGAGTCTAATTTTCTAGGTAGACTCTTCATCTTAGCTTTGGGTTTCTACTAAAAAGCATGTGCAATTATCATGTCTAGCCTATTGGAGAGATTCCTACCCACTGTTAATCATAAATGCTAACATTTTAAAACATTTATTATGTCCCAGCTATTGCACTGAGTGCTTTACATGTACTATCTCTTTTATCTCATTTATCTTTTACTGCAACAACACTGTGCAGTAGGTCATATAATTTTACCTAGGATGAGTTAAGACCTGCAGATGTATGGAACTTCTCTGAGGTAGCGGAGCTCAACTCTAAGGCACCCTATCTGACTCTAGAGCTGAGTGATTAAACCATTAAACTGTATTGCTTCCACTTTTCTATAAAATGTCTTTCGATTCTGTGTTAGACTAACCTCTTGGGCTGCTGCCTTTGCTGGTCTGTCTGTAAGGCTTTTTGTTTTTGCACCTGAGCCCTGTTTCACATGAAACTTGGCTTCACATTTTCTCACACTTAAACCACCCCACTTGCTCTAAATCCAGTCTGACCTCTGCTTCTTTCGCTGCCAGAATGCCGAAGAGGCACTATATTCAGTCTCCTCTGCCTCATTAAATTCATCAACTTTTTCTTTCACTGGAGCAGAAGTCTTGGAGGTATCTCCTTAACTTTCAGTTAAATCAATTTCCCCTTCTATGGCTTTCTGAAAGCAAAATCATCTTGGTTCTCCTTCCTTTCGAAGTGCTCTCTTTACCTGTCTGCAGGCTCCTCCATTATTGTCCCCTAAACTTGGGCACTGAAAGGTCCTGACTTTTCATTTTATCACTTTGCTTTCCATTCTCTCTCTAGAAATTGCTAGCTTGCTATAGTTGTAGGGGGATGATTCTGAAATGTGGGTCTTCTGCCAGACCTATCATGTAGAAGGTACCTTGATTCTACTTGTCCACTATTTGTTTCCACCTTAAACCCCCCCCTTCTGCAGCTAGTCTTAGTCTGCACACCTGTATCCCTCCCCTTTGCCCTAAACCTCCTCTTCCTTTTGACTTCTCCAAGTTTTTTAATGCACTTACGAGTATGTCTGGTGACTGGGTTCTAATTTTACTGGGATTTGATTTCCCTAGTTTTCTTATGTTGAATAACAACAATAATTAAAGCTTATTATACTATTTATTAAATACTAGACAGTATTCTAACTTTATACATCAATTATCTCATTTAGATACTTAAACTGTAAAGTAGCTACTCATTACTATTTCCACTTTATGGACAGAGAACTTATCAATCATTCAGTCATACAGTCCAGTTGACTTTTTGGTCACAAGCCCTCCTTTATCCTTCCCTTCTATCAGTGGTATTAACAGCAATAGTTTATATTGGTTTTGCCCCAATCTTGAACTGGTCTTTTCCCCTCTGGATCATCTTCCTTTGAAGAGTGCACTCTGCATACTTGCTGAGGGTTATTCTTTCTAAAATACTGCCTTGATCATGCCACATTCTGGCCCCAAGATCTTTTGTGACTTCTTTTCTTTCACATGTTACAGTCCAAAATTTCCCCCTCATATTCAAAACTACTGTCCATATATCCAAACTTATTTTCTTCTGCCATACCACAAAAGCTATAGTCAAAATAATTTCTTCCAACATCCTTCTAATTCTCAAAGTTATTTCTTTCCAGCCTCCCTGCTTTGATTATTTCATTCTTAGAGCGTGAGTGCCCCCGCCTCCCCCCCATCTCTGTCTTGCTCTTCCTGTCACTCTGTCTGTAGAAATCTTACAGTATGTTGAAGCCAAGCTTAAATGCCACTTGCATTTGAAATACCCAAACAAAGGGATGTCCTTTTTCTGAAATGTCATGGGGCATTTCATCACTTATATAAAACCCATTTGTCGTCTTGTTTGTGATCATTTTTGTGGGTTCTTTTTCTTCCTACTAGAATGCAAACCTCTGGGAAAGTTGTAGCTGTCATATTCACCATGTAGTCCCCATGGCATAAAGAGATTTTTTTTTTAAGATTTTATTTATTTATTTGACAGAGACAGAGAGAGAGCACAGGTAGTGAGGAGCTGCAGAGGGAGAGGGAGAAGCAGGCTTCCTGTGGATCAGGGAGCCTGATGCAGGGCTCCATCCCAGGACTCTGGGATCATGACCTAAGCTGAAGGCAGAGGCTTAACCAACTGAGCCACTCAGGAGCCCCATAAAGAGATATTTTAATAGCAGGAATCGTTAGTAAACATTTGACTGTAGGAATGAATGGATGCACTCCTTATGATGTACTACTTCTCTTGGTTCTTAATTTTTTTCTGTAGTTCTTTTTCAGATCTGATAAAATTGAGAATTTTTTAGCTAGAAAAAAGATTACACATGGGGGCAAGATTTTGTATAAACTTTAGTGCATTCCTGGATCTGCTGAAACCAATCCATGTTAAGAAACCTTAAATTCCTTCCATCCATGTATTTTATGGTCTGCAATTGGGCAGTGTAACAATGGGGTCGCCAAGCTGGGAGGGGTTCTTTCACCTCTCTGTGCCAAAGTTTCCAAACTATAAACAATAGTTCGGTGTCTGCATCAGTAGAGTATGAGGTAATAATAGATGAGTATGTCTGGGAGTGTTTATTGACACAGGTATTCAGAACTCAGGATTTATAGCAGCGAGGGTACTGTATTAGGGATATGGGAAATTACAAAAGCCTCCCAAAATTAATTTTACTCTATGAATCTATAACTTTTATATTCTAATCAGGTAGAAAATGAAGAACTTTAGCCATGTATGTAGGGCCCATTTGTATGCTTAATTATAAATAAAATTCAGTCAACAATCCTTTCTTCTAGGATCCTTTATGAAAAGAGGCAACAAGGCCACTAACCTTGTCAGTGACTATATCAAAATCACATGTGCATGTTCCTTCCCTCTTTACCAGTATTCCTCACCTGTGTTCTCTAGAAAAAAGCTGGAGTGATTTTGAAGTATAGATGTAACCATCAGCTCCACTCTTCCATCAATGTTTGGGGATCAGATGATGGACCAAAGTTCAAGAAAAGGAAAACAGAAGGTAGAGGAATAATATTCCTGACCATATATGTCTCTGTAGGTGTCATTAGTTGCTGGCTGTAGAGCTTACATCTGACGGGTGGCTTTTTTAAAATCATGTGCTGGCTTCCTTGTTATAGTCACACAGTAAATACCTTGACGGTGATCCAAGGACTTTTCTCCTTCCATTGCTGCTGCCTTCAACTGCTCCTGGCCTTGCAAGAGAACCATATTTCAAGTTATATTTCTAACACAGAGGATGATTCACAAAACTCAAGAATCTCTGTGAACTCATCTTAACTTCTCTTATTAAAGGCCAAGACTAGATGGGTATTATGGGAGGAACATCATGGGAGGGGCAGATGGCATCAACAACCAATTAAACCAACATACGTTAAGTACAAATGATGGACTACACACTAGGTGTTGAAGAATTTGAAATAAGTAAGACATAATTTGTGTCTTCAAGGTGGTCAAAATCCAGAAAGAGAGGCAGACACATCAGTAAATAAGACTTTTATAGGAGGACTGACTGATATTCACTGGGCATTGTGGGAGCACAGAGAAGGAACATTTCAACTAAACTGAGTTAAGAAAGGTTTTCTTTAAAAAGTCAGCATCACCATCACCGTCAAAATTCATTTGCTAAATACCTAAAATTTGTGATGTTATGTTGATGCTTTATAAATAAGAATATATAGAAGAGATTCCAGTCCTCTAAGACTTCATAAATTAGCATAAACATACTGACTTAAAATAAGACAACAAAAGAGCAGGCATATTTATGGCAGTAGCACTTTGCTCAGGGAATTGTGTCAATAAAATGCAGATAATTGTGTGTATATGTGTGTGTGTGTGTGTCTGTTTATTCCATAGGTTCTTGGATCAGTCTACAAATAAAAGTCCTAATTAATGCAAATCTTTATGGTGTGCTGGAGACCATTGGAAATGGGCTAACCTATTAATTCATTACACAAAGGTCTCTGCAGCTGTTTTTGGATAGGAATACCTTTTTTCTCCGATGAACTGATATGCATGTGAGAGACTTAATGTCACCTTCCAAGTCTCTGGAGTAATCTGTCCCACTGTCACCTTTCTTTTGAACCATGACATTCTGAAAAAGTGATTGTAATTCTTTGTTCTATCATTTCACAAAGGTTGTACTGTCAAGCACTCTCCAGGATGTATATTTTTAAGATTTGGCTTCCTCCCTGGAATCATGAACTCTTCAGATGCTATGATAATGGACTTGAAAGTCATCTATGAGCTGGTGATTCTATTAATATGAATAATGGGTGTTCTAATTTTTCATTATAATGTTTTAGTGATTGTATCTTTTCACACTTCTCCTGGCAGAAGAAACATTCTAGTTAGGGAATGGACCTCTGGCTCATTCCCCAAGGAAATCCCAAGTATCTTTAGAAACTTTTGATTACAGATAGAAAAGTTGGGATCATAGAGTGGGAACATATGTAATAAATATCACTTAGTTTCAGTTAGACTTTAGAATAAGCACACAAGTCAGCGATGAATTTGATTTTATATTAGAAGAAAATGTGTAAACTTACGCATCTGCATAGATACTTGGCCTGCTGACTTGATCTCAATTCCATCATTTGCAATTAAGTTATAGGCCTTTTTGCCTTGAGAATCCTAGTTTGTCTATTCTTCTCTCTCATCTATCTCATCTGTCTATCCTATATATTATAGGTACTTTTGAATATTTGCATGTATCTGTAACATTTTATTATATTAAAATTAATATTAAAAGGACTTAGAAGGATACTATTCAATTGCATTTCTGTTAGAAAAAATTATTATAATTTTAACCATCTTACAGAAGGCAAAAAGTACATATGTTAGTTATTCCGGTTGCCCTGGCTTTCCTTATAACTCTGGGATTTCCATTTGTATTGAAGCTGCTTAGAAATGAATGAGTTTATTCATTCAGTCCCCCAACTTGAAGGATATGATGGTAAAAGATTTATTTCAAACAATATATCCCTTGATATAAATATGTGCTAGGTCAGTTTCCTTGCTTTATTTTGAAATAGATCTAATTCAAAAGCTTTTTGGAGGAGAACATTGTGCATTTGACAGTAATTGTGACTGATTTTCATAATGCACTGATGTGGCATGTCAAATCTTAGGCAGTTAGTTAAATTCTGGGAAGGAAATTAAATTTGGCAATAGTTAGATTTTTTTTTCTCCTTGCAATTAAAGAAGGCTCTTCTTCTTGTTATGCTTCATGTGCAATATACACATTGCTTTCTTTAGCATCACTTAAGGGGACTCTAATTTTTCTGTCAAATTTCAACCAACTTATTTTATCATTTTGTCAGTTTCCATTTTCAACCCTCATTCTGCCCTTGAAATACTTGTGCAAATTCAATGTGAAATTAAGCACAGGAAAGAAATTATCTCAACTTTTCTGTCTTTTTTGGAGGAAGTTTTTTCTCCATTCATGAGGACTGTCTCCTGCCAAAAGCCTGCTTTATAGGGCAGTGAATGGCAGGAAATAGGCATTGCATCTCCCCTAAAGAAGATAAATATTTGATATTGCCTAGAGGTTGTTTTTAAGTAAATCATAAAAGGAAATACACAAATTTTCTTGGTCTTCTAAAAGCCAGTTATATGATGAATATGCTTTAAGTAAACTAATGTGTTTAGAAGATTGGGGTATTAGTATTTAAACCAAACCTAGAAAACAAAATTTATATATGTGCATATTAACCAATAAAATATAATTCCTGAAAACATTCTCTTTTATACCGTTTCACCCCATCTTATGCATATTTGAGAGGGTATAAAAGTGGTCACAGCTCAGCAGCAATAGGGCAGGGAGAGTTGGTGCAATAGAACTACGTGACGGGACTCTATTACAGTAAGTAATACAATTCCAGAAATAACTTATGTGGAACATATTGCCTCTGCTACACATGTCAAAAAATGGACTTTGATCGATGGTGCCGCAACAGAAAACCACATACTAAAACTTTGTAATTACAATGACAGCATAAAAGTATACACACCATTGCCAATAGTGTTAGTGACTTTTATAATTAACAAATGGGCAAAACACATGTATTCTGTATGGTGCTCATGTCTTACCAAGTGTTTGTGGTTGTGTCCATCAGCATATATGTAAGCAGGAGGGCATGACGGGTCTGGCAATCATCACCTCTGGGGGTAAAGCCATGCTCTGAGGGGCTTTTATCTACAGCTAACCATACCACCTGGAGTTGCCATATTGGTACTTTAAAAATTCATTAATGTAGGAGAAAAACATGTCAGGTTATACTGAAAGAGAAAGTTAGGAGTCTAGAATACTAAATAGTGATCTCTCTGCTGTGGTTTATACACACTAAACCCTATAGAACACTCACCCATAAATTAAAACACTGTATCATTTGAACAACTTCATAAACTTAAGAAAAAACAAATAGACCCGATAAACATTGACAGTATTTCTGTAGAAACAGTTGCTGACAGTGAAAGTGACAAAATTGCTAGGTTTTAGATTGTCTAGAGAAGTGGTTTGCTTTGAAAGATGAGTGATCTGATTTAGAAAAGTTGGCCATAAATTCTCTTTTTGTCAAAAAGTGAACTTGCAAATTGAAATTAAAGCATATGAGGCATTTTTATTAGGTTACTTTATTTATTGCAAAGCTGCTGTATAAAGGAAATTAAAGAAAAGAGGGAAAAATCATATGGACCATCACCAGATCTGTACAGTTTCCATATTTCTTTGCTGCCTTAGCCTACACTGAGTTTTTAAAAAATTGAATATAATTTTTAAAAGAAAACAATTATGATAGCAAATATTTACAAGATTATTATTATGAAAAATATTTACTTATTTTAAATAAGGCTTTTTTAAGGATATATTTTGCCACTGAATATACCAGAATTGCTAATCACTTCAACATCTTATAGAAACAAACCTAGTCAGAGTCCTCTATATAGTCATGTGTGTGTGTGTGTGTGTGTGTGTGTGTGTGTGTTTGTGGCTAAAGTTTTAGGTTCATTACAAAAATTTTATACTTAAAAGTTTTTTAAGTTTTTATAGGATTAAAAGGTTAGCAGTATTATTCTTTGCATATTAACCAATATGACTTTTGACAAGATTGACTTTTTCTCCCTGGATGAAATTTAGAGGTTGTTAAAGGTTTGGATCATTTTTTTTTAAACTGGAAATTAATTTATAGTTTAGAAAATGATAATGAATATTTTTCTTTTCTTTTTAGTTAAATTTTAAGCCACCTGCTTTGGTTTTATTATTTCATTTGTATTCCTTTTGGGTTTAAACATAAAGTAAATAATTCTATGCATGTAATAATTCTACATTTGGTTTAATCTTGAATTTCCAAGATAAAATAAATGGCACAAACACTTGAGGTTTTTCGAGGCCCAAGACTGTGCCTGTCTTGTTCACAACTGGTTTCTTATAATTATGGTTAATATTTATTGAGAGATAACTTTGGGCCAGATGTTGTTCATACCACACCATATAATACCTTGTTTGGTTTTCTTGATCATTGTTATTTTCTGCCTCAACATAGCAGGGTTAAATGCTTTAGAGACTCTCAGCACTGAGAAAGATTACAGTCTCTTATCAATCCTATAACTGATTTTTCTTAAGGAAAAAATAAACCAAACTCAGAGGCACAAAATCCTCCACAAATACTTTTGAAATTAAATATTTCCATTTTTAAGATTTTTAGATTTTTCTGATGGCCAGATTTTAGGTACTTTCCTTAGAGTTGAGCTTTACTCATTTTTAATTCTTGCCCTAACTAATGTATTCAATATATGCTTAAATTGCCTGCTCTAACATTTCGTTTATGACCCTCAGTGCCTAAAACAGTCCTGGAGATATACTTCAGTGTTAGCTGATACAGTGATAGAAATAAATATATGACATTGGTCTTGTTTTCAACTACTTGGTGAGATAAGGCATACACATTCTTACGGAAAGCTTAAAAACCAAAGAATATTTTAAAGAAATACCGAGATGAGCTTACAGGACAGCATTCATTTCCATGTTATTCATTTGTTCATTCTTTTCTTCTCTCTTTTTAAAAAAAATTTATTTCTAGTGTATGTATTTTCTACGTAAGGAGTTTGGGAAAAGGGCATATAGAACCCATACAAGGAATCAGTGGGTGGCAAGTAAAGACACAAAATAAATGAAAGAAAATACTCTAAGTCCTGATAAGATTTACATTTTCAGCATCAGCAAAGTAGAGTGGAAAGTGCTCCAACATAACCATCAGATCCTAGGTTTCAGCTCTGATGATGCCATCAAGTGGCTTGGGACCAGCTACTTAATTAATCTGAACTTCAGTTGATTTATATGTAACACAATATTGCTGGATAACAGGTATTAATGATACCTGTAGCAGGTCCTTGCTCTAGTGTTTCCTTTAGTCTGTTCCTTTTCTCTTTCTGGTTATTTACCTCTTCCAGAGACCTCTTTCAGAAGGATTGGGAATATTAATTTCGGGAAAATGGAAATTGAAGCAAATATAAATGGGTGAGGGCTATGGTTTTGTTCAGTGATTTCATTCTGTCTGTATATACTGAGTCTGCATCTATGGTGTGTAAAATATTGCAGTAATGCAAAGATGAGGCAGGTAGAAACTTTGTCTAGGACAGAATTCTAGAACATAACCAATGGGAGAAGCAAGAACTGTGCTATAGAATCTTTGAAATGAGGAAGGTGGGACAAAGCAGGACTTCATGGCCAAACTGACCTCTGAACTGGGTTGTTTAATCAATCATCATTATATCTGCATGGAACATTTATTACATAAAGCACATCATGTGCTAGTCACTTTAGCAAACAGACAAGAAAATTAAAAACCCAGACATCATTGGCACCACGTGGATTTTCCAGAAAAGTGAAATTTATTTTTAAAATAAATTGCCTCTGATTTTCTTAGCATCTGATATTCAGATAAAGACACTAATAACTTTGTGGAATTTTTAATAATTCATATTTTATTGGGAAAGTAGAAAGTCATTTCTATTTTATTTAATAAAATTTCTTCCTTGGATTATTATTCAATAATATAGCCTATAATTTCATATCAGAAGAAAAGTTATTTCATTCAGTGGAGTGTAGTTACTATTCTCTGTCCTTTCCAAAATCATGTTCTGCTTGAAACTTTTGGTTTATGGGCTTTTCCCCTCATGAGGGTACTAACTTGAATGTGTTCTATGAAATGTCACATTGTACAAAAACTGTTTTTTCCAGCTTTTGTGAGGAAGATTATATAGTCCATGGGTTCCACCTGGTAAGTTTTTCCTCACTGTGTATCTTTGCACATGGTGAGTATCACAGACTGTGAACAGCTCTGCCGTTAATGGATGTTACTACAATTCCTCAGTGACCGATTTTTATTAGTTTCAAAAGATAACAGCATATGCATGCACACACTCTAATGTTTCTGGAGGGCATTGTGAGGAATGATTAGAATGCTTTTGCCTTCTTCCTGATCAAACAGTGTGTCTTAGAGAGCATGGATGCATTTAGTTTTGTGTCACCAAAAAGAATAAATCTATTGAGATTGTTACTTATCACTCAGCCTCACTCGTTCTTCATGCCAAAGTTTGCCTGTTTGGTCAGTAAGGGTTGAGATCATGGGGTTAGATATTACATAAAATTCAGAATATTCAGAATGAAACGCTAATCCAGAGATTATTTCAAAGAGAAGAGGCAAGAAGTTCATGATTTAAGCACAGGTGTTTAATGGCCAACCAAGGAATTAGGTTCACCTCATAACACTGAAAAACTCTACCTTGGGAATTGAAAATTAATGCAGAGCGTAGGTCTTCATTATAATGAATACCAATGAGAGAAAAGAATGAATCTGAGATTTTAACAAAATTAACTGAGCTACACCTGGCAAGCTGTGTATCATAGAATATTTTAGCACACATATCAGAAGCGGTGTAATAGAGCAGAAGGAAATCACTGGGCCTGGCAAGGTTGGAAAACTGCAACTCCATGACATCCATCATGCATAGTAAGACAATTTTTCATAAAAAAATTTCCCTTCATTCCAAGAAAGATGCATCACAGTTTCAACTTAGACATTGAGATATGAAGGATGTTTCAAGTCCTTAATTCTAGCTTCCATAATGGCTTATTTATGCAGTAATGTCAAACAGTATAAGTGTAATGTATGAAAATGTTGGTATCAGTCACATCCATGTGAAGCATTAGGAGGTCTGTCTTGAAAAGTATCAGGGCTTTTCTTTGGAGCCTGGAAATTTTGTCTTAAAAGGATGATGTGTACAGCACATAAGGAACACCTTCTGACATCATCTTCATTGTATAAACATGTGTGGTACTTCTTCAATGTGCTGGATACTGTCAATAATACACTCAGTCAGTAGTAACATGAGTAAAATGCTTAAACTCTGGGCCCTTTCCTTTTACTGTTCATGGTCTAATAGCATCTTCAACATTCTCCAGCTAGATGGGACATGATCCACGTAGGGAAAAAAATGGTACCCAAGTAGTTCTCGCATAGACAGTTTAAGATGGCCTTACAGTGGTCAGAAAGCCTGGAATCCACAACCTGAAAGGTCACTGAAGAGTTGCTTACTAATGATGATGGAAATTTATATGACAGAAATTCTTATCACTTCTCTTCATTGGTTTTATCATTTGTCACTTTCAACATCTTGGTGAGAAAGTGTCGGGATCAGTATATCAAAAATCTCAGTACAGTTTGCTTAGATAAAAACCCAGAAGTTGATGGTTTACATACTTGAAGGGTTAGGCCTGGATCTCTTCATATCCTTGGTCTGCTTTCCAGAGCATTATTCTCAGGCCCAGATTCCACATGGTGGCCTTTCATCCAAACAGTGGAAAAGAACATCTCTTCCCAGCAGCTCTGACAAGTCCTGGAATTCCCTCAATTAATTGGTCCCTGTGCACATCCTCCTACTCACTCTGTTCTCCTGTACTCTCTCCTCTCCTGTCCCTCCTCTAATCTCACTCTATCGCTGTCCCTTGGTGATTGCATCTACATCTATGCTTCAGCCACCACCAGCCTGCTCATGACTCCCACATCTAGCTTTGGAGCTCGTGTAGTGTTCCTGGACCACAGACCTATATGTCAAAAGGCCTACTAGAAATCTTTATGGGATTTCCCAAAGATACCTAGATATGGTGAAGGGCTTGTTGTATAGACAGTCATTTGTTCCATTCCAAGAGTAGATGTGGAACTGTTCAAAGTGGGTTTTGAGGGGAGGATTATGTGTGTGTGTGTGTGTGTGTGTGTGTGTGTGTGTGTGAGTGTAAACTATAGAGACTGAGACACTTGGGGTGATTATCTTGCTTCTAACTTACTACACTAATCATAAGTTTCCTCATTTATAAAATGAACACGATAGTATTCATGAACTGTATTGCAAAGATTAATAAAGGTTATTACCTAAAGTTTTATTTGAGTGTTAAAAATATAATGGGACTAAGGCATGTTGAGTCTGATTGATAGTGATTATTGGAGTGCTTGCCCAGGAAGGATTATTAAGCAGTGTCCAAGCTCATCAGGAAAGGGATTTGTGATTGGTCATTGGTGGCTAATCTGGGCATGAGAAGATGGAAGAGGCAGTCCTCAGGCCTCATACTTGCTTCTGTAATACTCAAAGAACAGAAGCCAATATTCATATGTTCAGTTATTTCTTATTATGTAATACCACTGTAAACTGAGACTTTTAGTAATAGTATTTTCTTTTATTTCCTAATTCTTTATATTCAACTTGTGATAAAATGCTGTGATTTTGCCTTGTTTTGTCTCAAGATCCCTCCTCCTTTTTTCTATTCATACTGCTAATACTTTAAGTCCTTCCCAGTTTATTTCTCACCTAGTTCAGTACAATTGTTGGCTGTTCTTTTTCCAATTTTGTCTCTCATTTTAGACACTCCTGCCAAGAGAACTTTTCTAGATTGCAAAAATTGTAAAAATCTCAACTCCTTGTCATGACACATAAGATCTTTTCTTATTGAAACTTTGTCCTTTCAACTGCACTATTGCTGACTTTACCACACAGCCCATTCTTTATTCACATAAATTGATTTTTCTGCAACCCCCAATCAAGCCAAATCTCTCCCCAGATCGCTCTTTCTTCCTCAAAGTTGCCTGTTTATCTCTCTTGTCTAGTCAGTGGTTACTTACCATGTACTCTGAGCCCAGAAACATCTCTCTAAAGCAGATTTCACTGTCCCACTGGGTATCTTTCCTATGAGATGACAGAAGCTCTATCATAATAACAACTCAGTTATTCATTCATTCATTCATTCCATCTTTTGTCACCTTTGCGAGATGGGGATCCTGGTGATCCAAGTCAAAATGATGGAGGGACTACAGACTGATGATCAGTAGACGATTTTTTTTCTTACAATCACTTCTTTTATACTTTACACAAGATCTGGTTACAAACAGGGTATAGATTTATATGCAGGACATGAACTGTGTGTGAGATGTGAGCTACGTGCAGGACATGGGCCACGTGCGGGTTGTGGGCTACGTGCAATCAAGTGTGACAAGTGAACAACAACTATTATCTCTTAACCTGAAATGACAAGAGAAAGTTAAGGATTCTCCACACTTATCAGATCCATCTAAAGGAGGACATGAAAGTACTCCAGGGATCCTTCCATGTTTATTCTGGGTGTTGGCCCAGGAACACTCTTACCCTCCATATCCTGGAGTTTTCTCACAGGATCCAACATGACCCCAGTCACATTGGTGAGGATCTGGGTTGTGTTCCAACAATCTTGCATACATAAATTCACTCATTTGTTCAAAAATTTATTTAGTATTAAGAACTTTTCTAGGCACTAGAAATATACCTGTGAATAAGATTGACAGTGTCTCTTTTTATGAACTTTGCATTGTACTGATAGTGGCGAGGGGAGTTGCATACTTTAAATGATCACTTTAGAAAAGCCATTGTTTCCATGGAAGATTGGGTAAATTCCAGGAGATATGGAAATTAATAATCCGGGGCTTGGGAGAGAAATGTTCTACTTACATTTTTATCTTATGCCTTTTAGATTCCTCTTTTGTATATATTTTATGACACAGTTCCCATATTATTAAAAACCTGTAAATAATTTAGTATTTATGTAATGTATTACAACTTCCTAATGTATATTCTTATTGTCAGTTGAGTTTGGGCTAAAAATGGGATAGGTAACATTTAGTGGGTTTCTGTTGTGGCAGAATCTTTTATAACTTATCTTTTATAACTTTTATAACTTTTATAATCTTTTATAACTTTCCAAGAGATAACATAATATTCTATTTGCCCCAACTATGGAATGCCACATTTTGAAAGGTATCTTAGGATACTAGGGGTTGAAACATGCTCTTCTGAATTGCAGTTGTATCCAGAGTTCACTTAACTGTTTCTGTGTGGGATTGAACTGACTTCTCATTAAGTGCTTTCTTTTGCACTCTGGGAGCTGCATTTTCTAGAATCTTCTTTTAAGAACTACATTTCCCAGAATCCTTGATTTGCAGGGATATAGACCATATTCTGTCTTCATTGTGTTGTTTTGTACAGGGCATTCTCTGTGCTAATTTGTTGTGAGTATAAAACAATTAGCAAAACCACTTACATTTGTACTTACTTGCTATTTTGTACTTCTCTGCTCCATGTTTTTTCTTCTCAAAATCCATTCCTTTCCAAAGTAAAATAAATCTTTGGAGAAATGAAAAAAAGAGGAAAAAAACGTAAGCCATTATTTTCTTCCTTCCTTCTTTCCTTCCTCCCTCCCACCCTTTCTTTCTCCTTTCCTTTCCTTTCTTTCCTTTTTTTTTTCCCAAGTAGGCTCCATGCTCAGTGTGGAGCCCAATGTGGGCTTGAACTCCACCAAGAGATCAAGAGTTGAAGGCTCAACTAACTGAGCCACCCAGGCACCCCCATAAACCATTGTTCTTGAATGTCAACTATAACTGGATAGAATCCCATGTTATAAATGTTAATTACTAATAATTATAAATACATAATTAAATGTCAAGGTATAAATAAAAAAGTAAACTAGGTTATAAGCATTAACATTTGTGGGACTCTACATATTATTATCATGGTGATCTCCAAAATTAGAGGTCTAAATTTGCATTCCCTGTGGAAGTAAATTTTTAAAACTTCCTTATTTTAATTAATCCTATTCAGTAGTTTCAGGTATTAAAATATTTGCAGTTTTGATATGTCAGGAAATGAAATATTTTAAAATATTTTTGTTGCATTGCTTTACTATTCTTTGATATTGAAGGCTTTTCAAATGTTGATTAGTGTATTGGTAAAGAATGTCTTTGGTCAAAATAACAGAAAACTCAGTAATTGTGGATTTAAACAAATGTGAATATTATTTTTCTCACATAACATGTCTCACATAAAATGATTCAACTGCACGGAAATAACCTTAGAAACGCAAGATCTTTTTATGTTTCGCTCTGCCTTGCTAAGCTTCCTTGCTTTTGCTCTCATTCTTGTTGCTTCATGATCACAAGGTGGCAACTGTGCTACCAACTCAGTTTTTCTTGTTCCAGGTAGAAAGAAGCCAGAAAGGTAGGAAAAAGAAGGAAAGAGACAAGTATATTCCTTGTGAAAGTTGTGTCCTGTGGCCACCAGCATCTGCAAGATGGCTTAGGATAGTGTTCTAGGATTTGGAAAGCAAAAGACAGATGAGTTGGAAAAGAGTATAGGTTAGCCACATTTGCTTAAGTGCATTTTCTCCTGCTTAAGTGCATATCTCCATAAATTATTTATGAGTTTTAGGGGCGCCTGAGTGGCTCAGTGGGTTAAAGCCTCTGCCTTCGGCTCAGGTCATGATCTCAGGGTCCTGGGATCAAGCCCCAAATCCGGCTCTCTGCTCAGCAGGGAGCCTGCTTCCTCCTCTCTCTCTGCCTGCTTCTCTGTGATTTCCGTCTGTCAAATAAATAAATAAAATCTTTAAAAAAATTATTTATGAGTTTTAGCTGTCTATTGGATTTAAATGTTTTTTTTTATTTTTATGTTGTCTGTAAATATTATTCTAACCATTCATCATGTTTGCTCAAAATATTTTTCTTTCAATTATATTTATGTAATTATTTTAAGGAAGCGCATTTTTTATATTTATGTACTATGTCAGTATTTTCCTTTATGACTTTATTCTATTGGTTTTATACAGACTATAAAAAATTTAACGACATCATTTTATAGTAGTAAAATTTACATACAGTAAAACAACAAACTTTTGTGTCTTTTTTTTTGCTTAACATAATGTTTATGCTAGTTGTTACATTGTTGAATGTGTTAAAAGTTAATTATTTTTTATTGACAAATAGACTTCCACTATAAAAATACATCATGCTTTTTTGAAATATAACCTGCTGATGAGCATTTGAATTGCTTCCACGTTTTTATTATTGTGAGTCGCACTGATATAAACAACCTTGTACAAATCTGTGTGTGTGTGTGTATGTGTATTTTAATTTCTTTTGGATAAATAACTGATAGTGAAATTGTTGGGTCACAGTGTATACATAATGTAATAAGAAACTTCCAAGTCATTTTCCAGTGTGGTTGAACCATTTTATATTCTCATCAACAATGTATGAGAATTTCAGTTGTTCTTTATCTTCACACACATCTGTTGTCAGTTTTTTTCCTCATTTAGCCAGCTCAGTGTAGGAAAATCGTTTCCTACTATAGTTTTAATTTGCATTTTCATAATGCATAATAGCATTAAATACCTTCTCATGTGTTATTCACCATTTATCTTTTTTTTTATCAAGTGTATGTTTAAATATCCTGCACACTTTTAATTGGGTTATTACTAATTGTAGTAATTCTTAAAATATTCTGAACTCAAGTCATTTGTCAGATATATGTTTTATGAATATTTTCTCTCGGTCTCTGGTTTGCCTTTTCCTTTTCTTAATTGTGACTTTTGACGAGTAGTTTTTTAAATAAAGTTTAATTCATTATTTTTCCTTAAGTATATATACTTTTTCTGTCTCTGTCTTTGTCTTCCACAAAGCAATTAAAAGTTTTTCTTTTATTTCCTTCTATAAGAGCTTTTTTTTTTTATAAGAGCTTTTTGCTTTACCTTTGACACTTAGATCTATGATCCATCTTGAATTAATTTTGTGGAAGATATGAAGCAAAGGTGTTTCATTATCATTCATGTGTTTATCCAGGTGGCCCATCACCATTTTTTGGAAGCCTTTTTCCCTCCACTGAATTCCCATGGTGTCTTTGCCAAAAGTCAGTTTTTGGTGTATGTGTGAGTCTGTTTCTCTAATCTGCTCCACTGATATATTTTCTACCTTTATGTAAATACCACACCATCCTGATTACTGTAGTTTCATAGTCCTGATATCAGGTAATACATCATCTAATCTCGCTGTTTTTAAACATGATTGTTTTTGGAGAATTGCATTTCTGAGAAAATGGAATACAGTTTGCCATATTCCTCCCATTAAATACAACTAATAACCCTGGGCATTTTATAAACAAACAAACAAACAAATATAAGAAGATTATGAAAGGAGGAAAGTAGAAAGTAGACTGACCAGGAAGCTCAAATCCAGGCAACAACATTGTGATGAATTTCTTAGGGGTTTTATTCTTGCCTTCTTGCCTCAAATATCCAATACTTGGAGCTGAAGAAGCCTACAACCCAAACAGTTGTATGGGCACAGACAACGGAAGCCTTAACAGAAGCCCACTGTCTAGCTAGAGGACTAGGAAAAGGGCAGCTTATCAAGATAGAAAAATTTTAAACAATAACAGCTCCAATACAGGAAAACACCACAAAAAAAAAAAAAAATCTCTGGCCCTCACTCCTACCCATTCCAACAAAGGCTTAGTAAGGAGCCTTAATTCCAACTTCATCAGAGGGTGCAGTGTGGCATTCTAATCTACCCTCTCTATCCCTGCTGGGGTTGTATCATAAAGGACTAGTAAGGGGGCAAAATTTTCACTCCCTACTGGTGGAAAGTAGTCATCGTCTTCCCACTTCCTTTGTTGGAGACCACTTGGAGAACCCCACCTAGTAGAAATAAGGTATCCCTTCCCTGTAATTACTGGGTAGGTTGTCTGAGGAATCCGGCCAGAGAGTCAAGACTAACATCACTTCTCAGCATTAATGAGGCTGTCTCCCTCCCTGTGTTTTCAGTGAAGGCCATATTGGGGGCCAGAAATCCCACCCTGCCCAGTAGGAATAAAGAAGACTTTGGATGTCAAGAGATGCCAGTCTGGTTCTCTAGACCTCTTACTTCACCTGGCAGTGATGAGGAGGCAAACCTCTTTGGTTTGGAAGCTATCTAAGCTATCTAAGATAAAGGATTTAGATAAAATCCAGAGTCTCATAATACCCATAATGTCAAGATTTTAATAGAAAACCACTCATTATACCAAGAACCAGATCTCAAACAGAATGAGAAATGGTATCCAATAGATGCCAACACTGACAGTAGATATGCTAGAGTTAGCTTACAAGCAATTTAAGTAGATATCACAAAAATGCTTCAATGAGCAACTGTGAACAAGCTTGACACAAATAAATAGAGATCCTCAACAAGGAAATAGAATACATAAAAAAGAGCCAAATATAATTTTTAGAACTTAAAAGTACAATAAGGTAAATTAAGAACCCTCAATATATGGGTTAAAGAACAGAATGGAAGAAACAGAGGAAAGAATTAGAAAGCTGGAAAATAGGAACAATAGAAATTACATAATCTGAAACACAGGGACTTGTGGAACTGTTACAAAAGATTCAATATTCATGTTACTAGAGTCCTGGAAGGAAATATGAAAGAGAATAGGGTTGAAAAAGTAAAAAGTATTCTAAATATTCTAAGAAATAATAGCTGATGATTTTGCAAATGTGGTAAAAGACATAGACCTGTATGTTCAAGAAGCCGAGTAAACCTCAAATAATAAATACAAAAACACATCATGAGCAAACTTCTTTCCAATTTTAGTATATGTGCTGCAGAAGTGAGCACATGAGCCAACCTCTGAAAACTAATGAAGGATAAAAAATGTTGGAACCAGAAAGAGAAAACTGACACCTTACCTATTGGGGTAAATAATTGGAATGATGTTGGATATCTCATCAGAAAATATAGAGGCCATAAAGAAGTGGCATGACATATTTCAGTTGATGAAAGAAAAAAAAGAACTATTAATGCACAGTTCTACACTTGATGAGAATATACTTCAGAAATGAAGGGAAATAATCAAGATATTCTTGGGTGATGGAAAACTTAAAGGATTTGATGCCAGCGGACACACCCTAAAATAATGACTAAAGGAGGTTCTCTGAACATAAAGGAAACAATAACAGAGAATCCTGGAACATCAGAAAGGGAGAATAAACATGGTAAGCAAACATATGGATAAAAAAAAGATTTTCCCCCTACTCTTGAATTTCCTAAATTATGTTAAATGGCTGAAGCACAAATAATAACACTGTCTGATGTGATTTTAAGAGTAAGTAGATAAAATACTTAAGGCAATTTTATTATAAATGGAGGGGATAAAATTTCTGTACTTTACTCAAATGGTATAATGATGACACCTGATAAGTTATATGTGTGTATGTCTATATGTCTCTCTCTCTCTCTCTCTCTATATATATACATATATATATTTATTTTATCATACATACTTATGTGTTAAATATACATATATAAATATATATACATATATGATAAAATAAATATATTATTTAATTTTAATTATATTATTTAAATAAATATATTATTATATATATTTAATATAATATTAATATGTTATAATACATTTATATTTATAAATACATAATTATATAAATATATAGTTATATAAATATAAATGTATTGTAGTATATTATTATTATATTAAATATATAATATATAATATATTAAATATAATAATATTTTAAATATATATATATAAAATGGAACACCATAGCAACCACTAAAAAATCTATACAAAGAGATGCACATACAAACACTATAGGTAACATAAATTAAAATTTAAAAATGTTTAGGTAGTCTACAGGAAGGCAGGAGAAAGACAACAAGGGGATAAGAAATAGAGCAGCAGAAATCTAAATATAAAATAGCAGATATAAGCTCTAACATATCAATTATTAGATTAGTTATAAATAGTGTAAGTACATAAATTAAGACACATGCGGGCATATTGAATTAAAAATCCTGATCCAGGTATATGCTATTTCAAATATAACAATATAGGGAGGCTAAAAGTAATAAGATAAAAAAAGATATGTCATGCAAACATTAACCAAGGAAAGCAGGATTGATTATATTAATATCAGATAAAGTACACTTCAGAACAAAAAGTAAAATTCCTAGAGATGGGGAGATATTACACAATAAAAAAGAACCAATTCATCAAGAAAACATAGTAATCCCAATGTTTATACACCAAATAGAGCCACATGATATATGAAGCAAAAAAGGTAGAACTGAAAAAATGAATAGATAAATTCACAATTGCAGTTGGAGACTTCAGTATCCCCCTCTTAAAATAATAGAACTAGACAAAAATTCAGCAAAGATACAGAAAAAATCAACAAAAATATCAACCAACAAGACCTAATTATCCATTAACAACAAAATACACATTTTTTTCAAGTGCCCATGGAAAATATACAGGATGGACAATATCTTAGGACACTAAATAAACCTCAGCAAATGTGAAGGAATTGAAATCATAGAGTGTTTTCTCAATTCACAGTGGAATCAAACTAGAATTCAATAACAGAAAAATAATAGGGAAGTCTCCAAACATGTGGAAACTAAAAAACACATAATATACATAAGGTACATACATAAATAATCCTTGGCTCAAGGAACAGCCTTAAGGACTTTAAGAAGAAAGTCTTAAGGAAATTAAAAATACATTGAACTGAATGAAAATGAAAATACAACATATTAATAAATACAACATATCAAAATTTGAGAGGCATAACTTAAAGTTGTGCTGAGAAGGAAATCTACAGCACTAAATGTGTATATTAGAAAGGAAAATTGTCTCAAATTAGTAATCTATACTTCACACCTAAACATCCTAGGAAAACAAGAGCAAAATAAACTGAAAGCAAGCAGAAAGAAGGAAATAATATATATAAGAGCAGAAATTAATAAAATTTTTATTAAAACAAGAAAAATAGAAAATGTCAACAAAATGAAGAGTTGGTCCTCTGAAAAAATGACTAAAATTGATGAAGCTCTATCAATATTGTCAAAGGAGGGGGAGCAAGATGGCAGAGGAGTAGGAGACCTAAATTTTTTCTGGTCCCAGGAATTCAGCTAGATAGTTTTCAAACTTTTCTGAATACCTACCAACTCAATAGGAGATTGAAGAAAAGAATAGTTGCAATTCTATGAACAGAAAAATGACCACTTTCTGGAAGGTAGGACATGCGGAGAAGTGAATCCGAGGCAATATTTGGGAAGATAGAGCACGGGGGTGGGGTGGGTGGGTAGGGTGCCTCAATGAGCTGGCAAGTGAGAGAGCAGCGGAGCACAAAATCATAACTTTTAGAAGTCTGCTTCGCTGAGGGAAATCGCTCCAGTGGCTAAGCAGGGGGTGGAACATCTGGTGGGTTAGCATGGTTTCAAGACCCTCGGGGTCACAGAAAGACTGGGAGTGCCTGAGTGTGGCAGAGCTCCCAAGTATTGGAGCAGAGAAACTGGCTGCAAAGATGGAGCTGAAGAGTGGGCTTTCAGCTCAGGGTTGCCATAAACCGTGATCCCCTACAGAATCAGACTACTGCTCTTCAAGCAGGGACCCCACAAGTGGTAGATCCGGGGAGACCCCCCCTTTCCTCCACCAGGAGGAGTGGAGTGGGAGTGTGCTGCAGGAATCTGCTGGGTTTGGAGACTCCAAACAGGTCTGTGTGACAGAGATAGAAATGCTCAGTCACAGGCTGGGTGGCATGGAGCACAGCCAAAGACCAGGGAGAGAGGAATGATTGACTGCTTTTCTCAGGGCTTACTGAGGAGTGGGGCCCTGAGTTCCGGCTCCTCCAGGGCCAGAGATTGGGAGGACACCATTTTCATTCTCATCCTCCAAAGCTGTACAGAAAGCTTTCAGGGGAAAAAAAAAAAAAAAAAACTACAGAGAGCAAACCTGAGATTAATTAGCCTGGCCCCTGGCAAAGGCTGTGCAATTCTGCCTTGGGCAAAGACATTTGAGGATCACTGAAACAGGCCCCTCCCCCAGAAGATCAGCAAGAACGTCCAGCCAACACCAAGTTTACCCATCAATGAGAACTGCAAAACTCCGGCACTAGGGGAATACAGCACATAGAAATCATGGCTTTTCCTCTCATGATCCTTTAGTCTTTCAAAGTTATTTTTTTCTGATTTTCTTTATTTTTTCTTTTTCTATTTTTTGAACTTTTTTCCTTTCCTTTTTCAACAAATATCTTATCAACTCCATTTAAAAACCTTTTGTAATTTTCATCTTTATAGTCATATTCCATCCCTTCATTGTATTTACCCTTATTTTTGTATGTATATAAATTTTTCTTTCTTTGAAATTTTGGGAGGCAGTTTCTTCTAACAGAGCAAAATACACTCAAAATCTAGTGTGTGGTTCTGTTCTATTCATCAGCCTGATCATATTCTTTCTTTTCTTTTCTTTTCTTTCTTTTTTCTTTCTTTTCCCTCCAGTTTCAGGTCTCTTCTGATTTATTTAGTGTATATTTTGGGGGGTCGTTTTTACCCTATTAAAATTTTGTTCTCTCATTCATCTATTCTTCTCTGGACAAAATGACAAAACAGAAAAACTTACCTTAAAAAAAAAAAAAAAGAACAAGAGGTAGTACTGACCTCCAGGGACCTAATTAATATGGACATTAGTAAGATGTCAGAACTAAAGTTCTGAATGATGATTATAAAGAAACTAGCTGGGCTTGAAAAAAGCATAGAGGATACTAGATAATCCTTTTCTGGAGAAATAAAAGAACTAAAATCTAACCAAGTCGAAATCAAAAGGCTACTAATGAGGTACAATAAAAAATGGAGGCTCTAATGGCTAGAATAAACAAGACAGAAGAGAGAATTAATGATATAGAAGAGCAAATGATGGAGAATAAGGAAGCTGAGCAAAAAAGAGACAAACAACTACTGGACCACGATGGGAGAATTTGAGAGATAAGTGATACCATAAGATGAAACAATATTAGAATAATTGGGATCCCAGAAGAAGAAGAGAGAGAGGGGCAGAAAGTATATTGGAGCAAATTACAGTGAAGAGCTTTCCTCATTGGGGAAAGAAACAGGCAACAAAATCCAGGAGGCACAGAGAACCCCACTCAAAATCAATAAAAATAGGTCGACACCCTGTCAGCTAACAATAAAACTTCCCTGTGTCAGAGACAAGGAGAAAATCCTGAAAGCAGTTTGGGACAAGAAGCCTGTAACCTACAACAGTAGAAACATTAGATTAGCAGCAGACCTATCCAGAGACCTGGCAGGTCAGAAAGGACTGGCATGAGATATTTGGAGAAATAATGCGAAAAATATGCAGCCAAGAATACTATATCCAGCTAGGCTGTCAGTGAAAATTGAAAGAGCAATAAAAATCTTCCAGGAAAAACAGAAACTAAAAGAATTTGCAAACACCAAACCAGCTCTACAGGAATATTGAAAAGGGTTCTCTAAGCAAAGAGAGAGCTGAAAAGTGACATAGACTAGGAAGGAACAGAGACAATATACAGTAACAGTCACTTTATAGGCAATACAGTGACACTAAATTCATATCTTTCAGTAGTTACTCTGAATGTAAAGGGGCTAAATGCCCCAATCAAAAGACACAGGGTATCAGATTGGAAAAACAAACAAAAACAAAACCAAAACCCAACCCATTGATGTGCTGTCTGCAAGAGACTTATTTTAGACCCAAAGCACCTCCAGATTTAAAGTGAGGGGGTGGAAAACAATTTACCATGCTAATGGACATCAAAAGAAAGTTGGGGTGGCAATCCTTATATTAGACAAATTATATTTTAAACCAAAGACAATAATAAGAGATGGGGAACGATGCTGTATCATACTTAAAGGGTCTATCCAACAAGAAGATCTAACAGTTTTATTTTATTTTATTTTTTTTAAAGATTTTATTTATTTATTTGACAGAGAGATCACAAGTAGGGAGAGAGGCAGGCAGAGAGAGGAGGAAGCAGGCTCCTCGATGAGCAGAGAGCCCGATGTGGGGCTCGATCCCAGGACCCTGGGATCATGACCTGAGCCGAAGGGAGAAGCCCTAACCCACTGAGCCACCCAGGTGCCCTGATCTAACAGTTTTAAATATCTATGCCCCTAACATGGGAGCAGCCAATTATATAAGGCAATTAATAACAAAATCAAAGAAACACATCAACAATAATACAATGATAGTGGGGGACCTTAACACCCCCTCACTGAAATGGACTGATTATCTAAGCAAAAGATTAAATGACACACTGGACCAGATGGACTTCACAGATATAATCAGAACATTCCATCCCAAAGCAACAAAATACACATTCTTCTCAAATGCACATGGAACAGTCTCCAGAATAGATCACTTCCTGGGGTGCAAATCAGGTCTCAACCAGTACCAAAAGACTGAGATCACTCCCTGCACAAGGCATTGAAACTAGAACTCATTTGCAAGGGGAAAGGTGGGACGAACTCAAATACATGAAAGCTAAAGAGCATCCTACTAAAGAATGAATGGATCAACCAGGAAATTAAAGAATGATTTTTAAAAACCATGGAAACAAATGAAAATGAAAACACAACTGTTCAAAATCTTTGGAATGCAGCAAAGGCAGTCCTGAAAGGAAAGTACATAGCAATACGCGTCTTTCTCAAGAAACAAGAAAGGTCTCAAATACACAACCTAACCCTACACCTAAAGGAGCTGGAGAAAGAACAGCAAAGAAAGTTTAAACCCAGCAGGAGAAAAGAAATCATAAAGATCAGAGCAGAAATCAATGAAATAGAAACTGAAAGAACAGTAGAACAGATCAACAAAAATAGGAGCTGGTTCTTTGAAAGAATTAATAAGATTGATAAACCCCTGGCCAGACTTATCAAAAAGAAAAGAGAAAGGACCCAAATTAAAATCATGAATGAAAGAGGAGAGATCACAACCAACACCAAATAAATACAAATAGTTATAATAACATATTATGAGCAAGTATTTGCCAGCAAATTTGACAATCTGTAAGAAACGGGCGCATTTCTAGAGATGTATAAACTACCAAAACTGAATCAGGAACAAATAGAAAACTGGAACAGACCCATAACCAGTAAGGAGATTGAAGCAGTCATCAAAAATCTCCCAACACACAAGAGCCCAGGGTCAGATGACTTTCCAGGGGAATTCTACCAAAAGTTTAAAGAAGAATTAATACCTATTCTCCTGAATAGGTATTAAAAAATAGATATAATATATAATAATATAATAAATATAATAATATAATAAAAAATAGAAGTGGAACTCATTTTATGATGCCAGGATTACCTTGATCCCCAAACCAGACAAAGAACCCATCAAAAAGGAGATTTACAGACCAATATCCCTGATGAACATGGATGCAAAAATTATCACCAAAATACTAGTCAATAGGATCCAACAGTACATTAATCCACTGAGCCACCCAGGTGCCCCAGGATCCAACAGTACATTAAAAGGATTATTCACCATGACCAAGTAGATTTATTCCAGGGCTGCAAGGTTGATTCAACATCTGCAAATCAACCAATGTGAAACAATACATTAATAAAAGGAAGAACAAGAACCATATGATACTCTTGCTTAGTGAAATAAGTCAATCAGAGAAAGACAACTATCATATGATATCCCTGATATGAGGAAGTGGAAATGCAACATGGGGGACTAGGGGGGCAGAAAAAGAAGAAAAGAAACAAGATGGGATTGGGAGGGAGACAAACCATAAGTGACTCTTAATCTCACAAAACAAACTGAGGGTTGCGGGGGGGAGGGGG
>PISX010023586.1:0-29406 GCA_004024625.1 Mellivora capensis
GATTTTATTTATTTATTTGTCAGAGAGAGAGGGAGAGAGAGTGAACAAGCACAGGCAGACAGAGTGGCAGGCAGAGGCAGAGGGAGAAGCAGGCTCCCTGCCAAGCAAGGAGCCCGATGCGGGACTCGATCCCAGGACGCTGGGATCATGACCTGAGCTGAAGGCAGCTGCTTAACCAACTGAGCCACCCAGGCGTCCCCTTAATCAGTTGATTTTAAGTTATTCCATAGGGAGATTAGTCTGGATGGACTTGGCCTAATCAGGTGAGCTCATGGGACACCTGAGTGGCTCTGGTCATGGTCTCAGGGTCTTGAGATTGAGCCCCGGGTCGGGCTTCCTGCTCAGCAGGGAATCTGCTTCTCCCTCTGTGCCCTCCTGCTCTCTCTCAAATAAGTATATAAAACCTTAAAAATAAATAAATAAAAGAAGGTCTAGAGATCTTAGTAAGAAGTCAGAGATATTCAGATAAAGCAAATATGCTTTTCCATTGGCTCTAAGAAACAAACTGCTGTGTGGAAAGGCCCATGTGTCAGAGAACAGTGGGTAGTGTCTAGTTACTAAAGGCCTCAGATCTACAACGGCAAGGAATTAGATTTTGCCAAAAACCAAAGAACTTGGAAGAAGCTGTGAGAGCCACCCAGGTGCCCCAGCCTGGTAAGATCTTGAACAGAGAACCCTACAAAACCATGCCTGGACTCCTGTTCCAAAAAAACTGGATAATGAATTATGAGAAAATAAATTAGTGTTGTTTTTAAGCTTCTAAATTCACGACAGTTTGTTACACAACAACAGCAAATTAACACAAAGGAAATGACATGATCTTCATGAGTAAACTGAGGGGCAAGAATGGAGAACAGTAAGAGTCACCGTCATGATCCAAACAAAAGATAAGGGCAGCTTCGGAGTAGGAGCGTGGCAGTAGAAGTAGAAAGATTTTAAATAAATTTGAAATTGAAACATGGCTGCTGATAAATAAGATTTGGAGGAGGAAAGAGAGGAAATAATCAAGAATGATTCTTGGGATTTTGGCATGAGCAAATGAGTGGATGATAGTGCTGTTTACTAAATTTTGAAAGAATAGAAATGGACATTTTGGCCTACAGTGTAGGGTCAGAAGATGGTGCTCAGTTTAAGAATTATTATATTTTGAGGTGCCTGGTTGGCTCATTGGGTTAAGTGTCCAGCTCTTGATTTTGGCTCTCAGGTCATTATCTCAGGGTCATGAGATGTGAACCCCAAATCCGGCTCCTCACTCAGTTAGGAGTTTGCTTCTCTCCCTCTTCTTCTCCCTCTGCCCCTCCCTTGCATACATACATAAATCCATACATACATACATACATCTTTTTAAGGAAAAGAAATATTATATTTCATGAAGTTAGTATACATTAACATGTATTTGCATATGTATGTGTATAAATGTCTATATGCATACATATATGCATGTATATATATAAAATATTATTTGTCTTAAAGTTAAGATGGTAATATAGTTCATTTTACTTTTTATTGGCTTAATAGTAAAAACATGAATTTTAATGATTGCATAATATTCCACTGTATATTAATCTCAAGTATTTAGCCAGTCCCTTATTCCTCTATTATTGTATGGTTAAACCAGTTTTTATTCTTTGTACTTTTTATGAGTGATGTCCTAGTAAAAATTCATTTTTAAATTTATTTTAATACCAGTATAGTTAACGCACACTGTTAATGTTAGTGTCGGGTGCACAATACAGTGATCGGCACTTCCATACTTCATCCAGTGCTCATCCCAAGTGCCCTCCTTAATCCCCATCCCCTGTTTCACCCATCCACCCCCGCTGGTGAGCATCAGTTTGTTCTCTGTAGTTAAGAGTCTGTTTCTGGGTTGGTGTTTTTTCCTTTGCTCATTTGTTTTGTTTCTTAAATTCCACATATGAGTGAAATCATACGGCATTTGTCTTTATGATTCTCAGTATTTAGAGTAAACCACTAGAATTGGTAGTTGCTGGGTCTGATGGGTTTGAAATTCTTCATGATTTTTTAAATTCGGATGGATTGAATCATCTTCTAGACAGGTGGGACCAATTTACACTCCCTCCAATGGTATATGAGAAGTTGACCTCACTTTTACCACCGACTCCTTTTGCTGTTAAAAGCATCTTTGCCAATTTAAAGGTGAAACAAAACAAAAACAAAAGCAAAACATTTCTCTATTAATTTATCCCAGCCTGTGTATCTTGAAGTTATGCTCCAGTGTTTCATTTTGTTTTTTGTTCTCTCCTGTCTGGCCTGACCCCTCTCTTTATATTCCAACTGCATGTGGCTGGAGTCAGGATCTGTTGGTGAGCACCAGGAGGAGATAGAATGATGTCAGGAAGCCAGTCATCCTTTATGAAAATATTTGCAAATTTGTTCTAATAGATTTCCCAAAATTATTTCTAAAGTCAGGAAGTCTTAGTGTGTCCTCATCCTCAAATTAGTTTCCCTCCAAACACATAGAGTGTAAAATATTTTTATATAGTTTGTAATATACAAAAGGAAGAACAAAAAAATGACTTTTAATGTTTTTCATCTTGTTTTTCTACATTTTTAAAATATTAAAATATTTTAATATTTTTTTAAAATTTTAATAATATTCTAAAATATTTTAATATTTTTAAGTTTTAATATTTTAGAATATTTTAATATATTATAGATATTATAGATAATACTATCATCCTTCTGAGTTAAAACTATTAGTTAAGATCTCTACAGTAGATCTCGAGAAGTGGCAATTAAAAATGTATTCAGTGGGGACGCCTGGGTGGCTCAGTGGGTTAAGCGGCTGCCTTCGGCTCAGGTCATGATTCCAGCGTCCTGGGATCGAGTCCCGCATCGGGCTCCTTGCTCGGCAGGGAGCCTGCTTCTCCCTCTGCCTCTGCCTGCCACTCTGTCTGCCTGTGCTCGCTCTCTCTCTCTCTCTGACAAATAAATAAATAAATAAATCTTAAAAAAAAAAAAACTATTTTAAAAAAAAGTTTAAAAAAAATGTATTCAGTGGATTAGGTTGCATATTATTTAATAATGGTTGCCTGTGGGTGATGGGCTTATGATGGATGGTTGTTATTTTTATTACTTTTCTGTATTGTGTAGATGTTTAACATTGAATATTAGTGGTCTTCTCTAAAAATAAAGACTTTAATAGAACTTTAAATTTTAATAAAAAAGCACTTTAAAATGTCTTAGGAAACAACTCCCTGAAAATGCTTTAGAAATCCAGAATGAACAGAAGCAACCTAAAGCATTTGTAGGGATTAAATGGAAAAACTTGAAAAACCAGGCTGTGCAGTGTACTAATTATATGCCATAACACTTGACCTCAAACCAACAATTACACTCTTGTAAAAATCCAAACTATCTTCTATTTTTTTTTCCAAACCACTTTTTAAGTATATTTTCAAATACCTTTTGAAAAATGGATCAGGGGAAAAAATTCAAAAGGCCAGTGACTTCCTGTTGGTGAAGGGATAAGCCAGGATGCTGTGTAGTCAGAAAGCTCGGCTTTCAGAGGGAAAGAAAACCATCACAGCTCAGCATCAAGCACAAATGTGAGTTATTAAGTGGCATTTGCAAACCACATTAGAAGTCTTGCAGGCATCTCTATTTTAATGATAATATCTGTTGTTTGAATTTTTTCTACATGCTGGGTAGTCTGCTCTGTACTGTGTATGCACTCTCTTTGTGAAGACTTTAAAGGATTTTTTTTTTAATTACCCAATTTTATGAATGAGGAAATAAGCCAGAAAAAGAGCTTGCCTAAGATCATCGCCCTTTGGTCAACAGTGGGGTAGGGTTTAATCTCAGGATTGTTTTATCCTAATGCTTGCTCTCAGCTATTACTTGTAACACTTACCCTGCTATCTTACTTAAACTGCTTTTCTTCCAAGTATAAACAATTGACCCTCCACCGCTTTCAAGAACAGCTGTCACTGAGTCAGACTACACGCAACTTGCTTCCCTGTCATTTCCCCTCTAATCATCACTCTTTGCTACAGCACTTGCTGGGTGCACAACCTTGTTCACTGGCCCACCGTACTTCAAGCTGGAAACCCTGCATTCTTCATTTGATCCCCAAAGCACAGCTAACCCTTAAGAGTGACACTCTGTTGGGTATTGGAGGTTGGAAGAGAAGAAGTGGTGAGGGTGATTTCTGCAAAAAGCAGGAAACAGTGTTCAGTATCTATAGATGCGATATCAGTCACTGTTGTTCCTAAGAACTTACCCACAACTCCTCCACACAGGGGATTTCTTTGTCAGACTCCAGCCTCTTGACACATGACTGGAACCTTTGCTTTTCTTCTGCAGTCTCCTCTAGTAACCTCCATCTGACTTCCAGCTCGCCACCATGTCCAGGAACCAGGAAGGTTACACAGCTGTTGAGCTCTCCACCCCCCCTTCCAGTCTCAGCTCTGGCCCTAGGTTTGTACTGAATTACTCACTAAGATATTCTGCTAAGGTTAGTGCCATCCACTTGGAGCTCCACCTTCACTTTGACAAAGGATTGCCTGTGGATTCGAAATTACATTTTTTTCTTTAGCCTCTCCTGAATCGAATGCTTCCACTCCAGCAACCTCAGCCAACTTTATATATTAGTCAGAGGAACAGAATTGTAGGAAATATATATAAATAAATATATACATAAAATAAAATATAAAATATATATAAAATATCTCCAAAGAAACAGAACCATAGGAAATATATATAAAATAGTATATATTATTTTTATACATTATATATGTGTTGTATATATGTACATATAATATATAAAATATATATATAATCTATCCATCTCTCTATGTCTAGATATTTATTTTTAAAAAATGGTTCATGTAATATGGGAGCTGGCACACCAGAAATCCACCGGACAAGCTGGCAGGCTAGAAATTCAGGTTAGAATTGATGTTGCCATCTTTAGTCTTAAATCTGCAGAGCAGGCCAGACAAGCTGGAAAAGTTTCTGTGTCCCAGTCTTGAGCCCTAATTCCTTGTTCTTCAGAAAATTTCAGTCTTGGGGCACCTGGGTGGCTCAGTCAAACGGTTAAGCATCTGCCTTCAGCTCAAATCATGTCGTCAGGGTCCCGGGGTTGAGCCCCACATCAGACCCCACATTGGGTTCCCTGGTTGGTAGAGAGTCTGCTTCTCCCCCTGCTGCTGCCCCTCCTCGCCATTCATGCTCTCTCTTGCTCTCAAATAAATAAATAAAATCTTAAAAAAAGAAAGAAGATCTCAGTCTTGTCTGTGAAGACTTTGAGCTGATTGGCTAAGACCCATCCATATTAATAGAGGATAACTTGATTTACTCAACATCCACAGACTTAAATGTTTATATCATGTAAAAATTACCTTCTTAGCAACATCACAGTTGGTATTTGACTAAACAGCTAGGCGTATCACTTAGCCAAGTTGACACATAAAATTAACCATGTGAATTCCTGTTATGTGCCAGGCCCAAACATGTCTTACCATCAGTGTGCTTAAAGATTAGTTGGAAATTTTTCACGTATAGTTCTTTGGAATGGCCCATACTTTCAGAAAGATCCAGTTACCCATTATGCCCTCAACCCCTGTATGTAGTACCATCAGATTTACAAAATTGGGCTGAGAGCTAAGACCTCCAATGGCAGCTTTGGCTTCCTTGTATAAGAGTAAGGAAGCACCATCACCCTAGGGGAATTATGGACATGGTTTCAGTTATTCCAAGCAAACAAAAACATTTATGATTGTGGAGGAGCCTTGTTAGCTACTAAGAAGAAACTGTCTTCGGGTGTCATGGTGATGGTTGTGTGGTGTGATGGAGATGGCCAGTCCTCAGTTGAAAATTCCAGAGTTGAACAAAACTCTACAACATTGAATAAAACTTTCCTTTTATTGCCTATAAAATAGGAGTGATATTTTTTCAGAGCTTTAGTAAGGTCAAATGTATATAAATTTTCCAGCAGCATGTTTCATACTATTAAAACGGTGGTTTTCTTCTGAGTCAAAGCTGAGTCACAAGAAACTAAAACCGACCCAATCATAGTAAAAAAATAAAAAAAAAAAGATAAAAATGATAATGATTGGGCAAGCGGCAATACCCACTCTCTGGTTTTATGGAGACAGGACTTGGTCCTAGAAAGTCAGGAGTCAAGGTTGTCTCTCTCTCCCTGCGACCCTTTCATTTTCACTCTTTAAGTCATTTCCATTCTCCTCTGTAGACTAGTTCTTTCCTTATCCATTAGTTTGTGCATGGCTTTCGTTGTTACAATTTCAGTTAGGCTCTAACTCTACACAGTCTATGATCTTCAGAATTCATTGTTTAGTTGAGATTGCCCAGACTATCTGCCCATGGAAGAGCAGCTCTTGAGGCAAACGTCAGAAGAGACCTCATCCTGCAGTCTGCTCAAGGAAAAGCTCATGACTATCCATATGCCAGCATAGGCCTCTGTATGGGGATGGGGAATATGTAGACTCGGATGACATCCCTAGACATGTCCACCACTTGTAGCTGCAGTGAAATCATATCACCTTGAACTTACTCAGACTCAAACCCCATGTATAGAATGTGCCTCCATTACTATCATCTAAACCTCACAATAAATAAATCTATCAAAATTACTGAGTTTAATCTGCATAACAGAACTAAAAAGTAGAGTATACCAACAGGAAGAGAGAAACACTGTGTAATTCCCCATCCGTATCCCATTCCCCACCAAGGTTTCCTAGCCATCTTAAACACAGTGTGGTTTGAATGTCCAAATATCAGCGTATATACTTTCCTTTTCCTTTTGTTCTTCCTTAAAACATACTTTACTGTTCTTAAGCACTTCTCTACATGTGGTATATACACAAAACCATGCATACCATGTGTATGGATGATTTAATGATTTTTTTTCGATCATAAATTCGGCAATACGTGTTAACGCTTCCTTACTGACTTAAAAATTGCCTTATGGGGCACCTGGGTGGCTCAGTTGGTTCAGTGTCCAACTCTTGGTTTCTGCTCAGGCCCTGATCTCAGGATCATGAGATGGAGGCCGCTCTGCATTCAGGATGGCTGGGGTGTCTTTTGAAGATTCTCTCCCTCTACCCGTCCCCCCGTGCATGCACACACTCACCCCCCAGAATGAATAAATGAGTCTTTAAAAAAAAATTCCCCTTATGTAAGCTGGTCCTCCATGTGGTAACATTATCATTGATCATGCCAAATGGAATGCAATTATTCTGAGTTATAGATGGTGCTGATTAATATTTGATCTGATTAGTTTGGTTAATTATATTGCTAAAATAGATGGTAGAACAGGAAGGGATCTTACTAAATTTAATTTAAAAGACTTATCTAAGGTTTATGCAACTAATTCATTTTAGAGCCAAAATATTTGACTCCTAAACGTGTGCTTCCCTTCCCGAATTTATTGTCTTCCTGTAAGATTTGCTGTGTTCCACAGTCATGGACTACCGAGTTATATGAAAAATGTAGGCTTTTAATAGCCAAGAACTGCAAAACAGGAAAATATGGCTATCTCAGGACAAAGCATTGCTACTAATGGAGAGAGAGAATGCAAAACTTATCCCTGTATTCATGGGAATATATGTTCAAATGTACCATCTTTTAACAGGGAACACAAAATATGTAATTAGTTGGATAAATCTGCATATTTATATGAAGTTTAAAAATTCTTAGATGCCATCTTTTCATTTTCTGTCATATACAGTATTGTTGATAACCACCACTTTAGATATGGTATTAATTTTTGGCTTTCTGTGAAATTCTGTGAGTATTGTTCTTATTAAGACTTGAAGCATTAGAGATCACTGCTTTTGACCTCATCCATCTGTTTTCCTTGGACAGATGCAGAAACTTAAGCAGTAACAAAACTCAGTTACTTTACTAGAGTGCTGGGTTGAATGGTTTTTAAACCAGGGACAAAGGGAAAAGAGGAAGAGTTTTATTGAATAAAACGGTCTATTGCCTTTCCAGCACACAGCTGATTAAGAAATGCTTATATAGTTATTTATAATAACATAAAAGGCATGCCTAGTATTTGATAATTGTTACATGTTTTTCTTGTTCTCAGAGTGGTTCTCAAAAAGTGTATGCAGTATGCCTGACTTATACCAGGAAGGAAGCTTGAAGCTGTTTTGTATGTACACAAGCGTGTGAGCGTGTCTGTGTGGCTTGTGTACACGTGTATATGACTCATAATCTCTTTGCACAAAGCATTTGAGGTACTACAGGACATCATTCATGATAAAAAGCCACATCAGATTACAGTCAGTTAATAGCTCAGACACTACATAATGTTCTCTGTGGCTTAGATTTCTTGAAATCTGACAAGTTGAAGAAGGTGAGATCCTGGGACTTTTAATCTGCACCAGGGTAAAATGGTTCCCTTGTGCTGAAAGAAAGGGTGTGAGGAAAAGATTTCCTTGGGGGAAGGCAAGCTTTTAGAAGAGGTTGCTGTACAATTCATGGAGAAACAAACTCTGTAATCATTTAAATTTAAAAGCTAAAATTAAAAAAATATACATTTATTGAAATTAAAACTACAGGAATTAAAACACAAGGGGAAGGTATAGCAGCCTTTCCGCATTACTGAGCTGCTTTCTGTCTGAGGTCTGTTTGTACAGATCAGGTATTCTCCTTCTCCAGCAAGACTCAGCCGAGTCTTACCTAATAGCCTGCTCTAATCCAGCCAGCTGCCTTCTGCAGGGGAAGAACCAGGAGAGGGAGCTAGGATTTAATGTTGTGAATAAAGACTTGCTTAGGGACCCTGGGTGGCTCAGTTGGTTAAGCGGCTGCCTTTGGCTCAGGTCATGATCCCAGCGTCCTGGGATCGAGTCCCACATCGGGCTCCTTGCTTGGCAGGGAGCCTGCTTCTCCCTCTCCCTCTGCGTCTGCCTGCCACTCTGTCTGCCTATGCTTGCTCTCTCTCTCTCTCTCTCTCTGACAAATAAATAAATAAAATCTTAAAAAAGAAAAAGAAAAAACTTGCTTAAAAGCCCAGTCCATATCCCCTGCTTCACACTTAGGTTGAAACGACATAAACACTAAGCTTCGAGGAATGGAAGTTAGTTATTTGTGATAAGGCCCTTTTTATTTCCTGGTTGTAAGCAACCACTACAAAGTAACTAGTCACCCTAATTAGAAAATACTCATATTGTTTTTATTAAGTGTGAAAATCCATTCTTGTCCCATTATATCATGACATAAGTATCTCTGAACAAGTAGAACTATATTGAAGAACTTTCTAGAAGAAAGGAAGATGATAACTTGAGGCCCCTCGAGATCTTTTGGAAGAATTTGGAAGGTGAGAGAATATCAGTTAAGAGCATGGGCTTTGGTATCACACCAGAGTAGGACTTCTCTAAGCTTCTCGAGGACTTCTTTTTAATTTTCTCTAAAATGAGATTAATAATAGGTCCTGCCTCAGATATGCCAGGTGAGGTATTTAGCAGATGCTTTGGTTTCCCTGTTGCAGTTATACCAAATTACCAAAAAATGCGTGGCTTACAATAACACAAATGTATTATCTTATAGCTCTGGTGGTCTGAAGTCCAAAATGCTTCTCACAAGGCTAAAGTCAATATGTAGGTAGGGCTGCCTTTCTTTCTGGAGACTCTAGGGAAGGATCTATTTTCTTGCCTTTTCCAGCTTGGAGAGGCCCCCTGCCATCTTCCAATGGCCAGCAGTGGCCAGTCAAGTCTTTCTCATATTCCCTCACTAAGCCACCGACTCTCCAGTCTCCCTTCTCTACTCATGAGAACCCCTCTGATCACACCAGTCCCATCCGGATAATTTCCTATCTCAAGGCCAACTAATAAGCAACCTTAATTCTTCTGTGCTGCTGTGTAAGCAAGGTCACATGTTCACAGCTTCCAGGGATTAGGACAGGGACACTTTTAGGGGTTCTTTGTTCTGCCTACCACAGCAGAGTACCTGCCACAAAGTAAACACACAGGGGACATGTGAGTTTTTGCTATGCTTAACCCCCCCCCCCCAGAAAGGAAGCAATTCTCTCTGAATGGTTTTTGTTGTTAAAGAGGACATGGGATGACCCATGTCCCAGAAACCAGATAAGCACAGAGCCCTCCCCCACTGCATTTCAGTACATTTTACACACAGTCATTTTGGCACCCTGTCTTTAGAGCTGTAAAATAAAGAACAGGGTAGTTACGTCTGACCTAAATACACATGGTCCATGGCTTTCCTGTTCTCTCGCTATGCTTCTCTTGAGGATATTTTCTCCGAGGGTAGCAGCTCACTGTACGTAGCCAGCTTCCCCCAGGTAGAACTTTCTGTCCAGCTGAAAGCACCACATGTGCAGCTTGAACTGGGAAACTGCTCCTTAATCTTCTGTGTGTCCCAGAGAATATCTCCAGAATTCAAGTGACCATTTTTTACTCAAAACATCCTTTGTCCCTGCTGGTTGCCAGGGTGGCCCTACTCTTCCTGGCACGCATACGTAAACATGTCCTCCTTCCCACCTTCCCAAGAGCTCTCCCAAGTTCAAGCTTCTTGTGCCCTTGTCAGGACTCAAGGCAGAGCCTTTCTTGCGCTCTCCTTCCTTCACTGATTTGTGCCTCCACCCCCAGGAACTCTCGGGTCCTTCCTTTCCATACCTTCGGCCTTAAATCAGTCCTGCCTTGTATTAAATCCATCTTTGTCAGCACACTGAAGGGCTCAGGGATTCTTGTTAAGCGCCTACTATTTGGCAGATATTGCACTTAGACATTTTACCTGCATTATCTTATTTAATCCTAATGTAATGCCCTGGCAGGTAGGTGTTATTTCTCCTTTTTCACTAGAGAGGCAGTTGGAGGCTAGAGAGCTTTGTATACCTCAGCCAGAGCTACAGAGCCAGGGAAAGAGAGAATTCAGACTCAGATGCATCTGATCTCACAGCCCCTAGCTCTACCACTACCCTGGAGTCCTACTCTTTGACTTTGTTTTTAAGGCATCTGTTTTATGAAGGCTCGCTGGAGTTCATGTATTTTAGCAGCAAATCTTCCAGTAGACTAATGGAAAACATACCATAGTTTGGTCATCTTGGTGGTGGGTTCTATGGACAGCTAAAGACTGCTAGATGTATTATTATTATTATTTTTTTTTTTAATCACAGATCTAGGACGTGACAAACCTCTGCTTTTGACATGGTTTGCAGAGTAGTCCAGGTGCATTTCTTACATCTGCATAAAAAGAGGGCTGGTGTGGGGAAGAAGGCATTTGTCCATGGGTAGCTTTTACCCATGTTAAATTAGGGCACTTGTGGAGGTAAATAATCCTGGTAAGTCAGTTCCCTTTCCATTAGAGATCAACTCTCAGGGACAGGCCAAAGCATGCTTTTCTTCTTTTACCAAACACCCACAAAGGAAACAGAAACCAGTTTAGCAACTTTGTAAGTGGGTGCAAAGGATTCCTATAAATAAAGCCTCCCATTGTGCCACTCTGATCATGCAAGATTTGGAATGTTGATGGTTTATGTTGTCCTACTCTGAACTCTTACTGACAACCTAATGAATGAACTCTAGCTAATTTCGATACTTCTTAAAGGTGACCTTAATTAGAAACAATACTCTATGAATAGACTTTGTCGTCCCCCACCCCCCACCACTGCTCTTCATCCTTTCCTACTTGGTTCCTTTCCCGAAGAGAGAAAAAAGGACTATAACTCAAACTAGGTGATCTTAGTAAGAGAAAGAATGGTATCTGGTACATTAAGAAGCTTCGTTTACTTATAAAATGTATCAAAACAAAGACTATACAGAGGAGGTCAATTTGGGCAACTCATTTTTATTCACATGGTGGCTTTTCCCCTTTTTTGATGATGGAACCATAGAATTTGAAAAGCTGTAAGAAGTGGGGCATCTGTCTGCCTTCAGCTCAAGTCATGGTCCCGGGTTCCTGCCCATGTCAGGCTCCCTGCTCAGTGGGGATTCTGCTTCTCCCTCTCCCTTTCTCTCTCTCTCTCTCTCTCTCTCTCTCAGGCACTTTCTCTCTCTCAAATAAATAAAATCTTTTTTTAAAAATAAAAAATAAGAAGCTGTAAGAAATGGGCTTTAGTAATATAAGGAAATATTAGTACTTCTTTTGTAGGTAGGAAAATGCAAACAAAATCAACTACTGAATGTGGTTCTTAGATTTTTGTGTAATTCTGAAACCTAAATATAGCAGGAGAAATGGACCTTTATTTGAGAATTAAAAATGCTGTCTGGAGGCATTACTGGGTCAGTAGTCAAAATTGGAATACAGACAACAGATCATATGAAAATATTATGTCAATGTGAAATTGACTGAAGTTAAAAACAGCTCTGTGGTTATATAAAAACATATATATTCATAGGAAGTATATGTTATTATTTAGGGGCAAAGGGCCATGATACATCTAACTTATGTTCAGATGGTTCAGCAAATATATACATTGCTTGTGTGTATGTGTGTGTACACATAAATAACACAGAAAGAAAACACAAGTGTAAAAGAAAAGGGATAAAATATTAAAAGTAGTTGAATCTAGATAAAGAATAATGAGAATACATTTGTCCTAAGCAGTATAATTCACATCTCTGAGCAAATGATGCTTGAATCTAAATTTCTAGCCAAAAAAATTAGGATTAACAATAGACCTATAAATTCAACTGTTTACTAAACATATCCATTAGGATATTCCACAGGTATTTCAAAATCAACCTTTCCACAATTGGTTTTATAAGGTCCCCCTCTGGGGCTCCCAGGGTCAGTCTTTCTTCAGCTGAAGCCTCTGCCTTCAGCTCAGGTCATGATCCTCAGGGTCCTGGGATCGAGCCCTGCACTGGGGCTCTTTGCTCTGCTCATGGAGCCTGCTTCCCTCTCCCCCACCCCCCACCTGCCTCTCTGCCTACTGTGATCTCTCTCTCTCTCTCTGCCAAATAAACAAAATCTTTTTTTTTTTAAGTCCCCCTTTAACCTGAGCCTCTTCATTGTTCTCTGTTACCAAACTAGATTCTTTCCTCTACCTCCCCAACCTCACCTCCCCCACCAGCACAGCTACAATCACTCAAGGGTTCCTGTTCTATTCTATACTATACTACCTGTAAAGTCTCCTTGATGAATCCACTCTTTCAGTCCTCACCGCTGTTATTCAGCTTCAATATCATAATGGATTATAATCATCCCCTCCCAGGTGGTCTTTTGCATTCAGAGTGTGTCCCCCTCCAAATAGTTGGCAAGGCACAGGAAGGCGCTGGTTCTTCTTTATTTCTCTCATATCTCTTCTCTCTCTTGGCCTGAATTTGTCTTGACTTCTCCCTTACCATGCTACAGTCACACTTCAGTTTCAGCTAAAGCTCTCTCTAGCCACCAGGCGTTTGCCCATGTTAGTCTGTCTGTCCGGAACAGTTAGTTTCCTTTTTCCCTGCTTACAACCCCTTGTTGCACACATAGTCCTTTTTGCCTGATTTATTCTGCCTTTAAACCTCAACTTAAATGACATTCCCCCAGAGAACATTCAAGACACTCCAAGTCTAATCAAATCAAAATTAAAATCAAAATAACAAAAAATTGGATCATTATAAATGTTTTTAAAACTAGCATAAAGTGTGTACATACTCATTCACTCAAGATTTTCCACAGATACTCGTTGAACATCTGTTATATGCCTAGCAACTTCTGGTTGGGTAATTGGACAGATACCTGTTGACCTCCTATAGTGTTTCAGAGGGTGTTTGGGATGTGAGGACTTGAACATATTCAGAGCTTGAGTTCTAGTGAAGGCGACTACTCAGAAACACAGAAATGTGTAATGTCAGTTAGTGACAAATGTCATGAAAGGAAAGCATACAGTGGGTGCTTCCTTGGGTACTGGAGTGAGGGAAGACCTCTCTAGTGAAGGGGTATATGGACAGGGACCTAAATATAATGATGAAGCAACGTCAGGACAATGTCTGGAAAGAACGTTGTAAGAAAAGGAGAACCTCAAGTGCAAAGGCCTTAGGCCAGGAGCATGCTTGGTGTGTTCAAGGAATAGCCAAAAGGCGTGTGTGTGTTACAGTCAGTGAGCAAGAGGATAAGGATGGAAGGGAGTTGTTAGGGCCAGATCCTGTGATGTTGAGCAGTGAATCCACTCTGTCAGGTCGAATTTAGTTTGGGTATCGATTTTAATTGTCCTCATGCTTTTGTACTTAGACTGAGAACACAAACTAGACTGCATGTATTTTGTGGGGTAAAGGGATATTGAGGACCAAGGACAATGCGAGGGAGTTGTCAAGTGCAAAGATGTTGCCCTGAGAATTACTGAGCCAGAACTGGATAGACCCTGGAGAACTGGACAGATGCTATCAGAAAGATGACAGCAGGTGGAGCAAAGCCTTTGTCCTATGTAAACTAGTGTTGCTGCTCAGACAGCCTGAACACCCCAGTCTCTTCTCTTTGCTCCTCTCCATCCCCATTCTTTCCTGATTATTCCAAAATTAACCTAGCTGAAATCTAGGATCATTTCTAGTCTTTAGATAGTGATGGAGAGTATTTTGCATTTGTGCTATGGCAGTGACTTTTAAAAAATTATTTATTTATTTATTTGACACAGAGAGAGAGAGAGAGAGATCATAAGTAGGCGGAGTAGTAGGCAGAGGGAGAGGTAGAAGCAGGCTCCCTGCTGAGCAGAGAGCCCAATGTGGGACTCCATCCCAGGACCCTGGGATCATAACCTGAGCCAAAGGCAGATGTTTAACTGACTGAACTACCCAGGCACCCCATGACTTTTGTTGTCAGGAAGTGTAATACATTGTTTTAAAAAATAAAGTAATGAATTCCAGTTTTTACATCAGTTTCTAGCTACATGGTCTAAATAGAGCAAATGCAGTATAATTTTAATTTATTTAATTGGTATTTAATTGGTTAAAAAAGGCACAAACAAAAAAAAGAGTTTATTCTTTTTTTTTTTTTTAAATTTTTTTTTAAGATTTTATCTATTGAATTGACAGAGATCACAAGTAGGCAGAGAGGCGGGTAGAGAGAAAGGAAGGGAAGCAGACTCCCTGCTGAGCAGAGAGCCCGATGCAGGGCTTGATCCCAGGACCCTGGGATCATGACCTGAGCCGAAGGCAGAGGCTTTAACTCACTGAGCCACCCAGGCGCCCCTCTATTTTTTTTCAAGAGAACTACATTTTTCCAGGATTGATTTATAGGACTGGAAGATCTTGACTTATTTTCTAAAATGAAATGTTCTCCATTTTCTTTTCTTAATCAGTCTCTAATCACTTTACCATTTTTCTCTTTTATTTTCTTCTTGTTGATCTTTGTTGTTTCCCCTTCTTGATGTCCATAATCCTAAAGATTGGCTGAAAAAAAACCTTTTTTTCTGATAAGCATACTCTTTTCAAGTTTATGTGAAGTAAATATAAGGAAGAGCAGAAGAGAAACTAAAGCAGAACATCATATGGAAATGAAGACAATATACTTAAAACACATTATTCATATCCAGTGAAATTTTATAATTAATAATTATAATAATTTATAAAGTGAAAAGTTAAAAATACGTACTATTAGGCAGTCTCCAAAGCACCATTGATTGATATAAATATTTTAATCAGACATTAAGTATTTTTTTCAGAGTATCATAATTTTCATGTACTGTATAGATTGTTATGTGTATAATCATTCATTTTCTTCTATATTCATGTTTCTTCTAAACATTGTTATTGGATCTTGAAATCAAGCCTACAACTCATTTGCACGATTATTGATCTTCATGTTTTTCTTTATTTCTTCTGCACCTTTTCTCTTGGTAGTTTTTTAATTTTCTGAATCAGACAGTTAAGAAAAGATTTTTTTAGAAAATGAAAACTCTAATTGTAAAAGATATATGCATCCCCTCTGTTTACTGCAGCATTATTTATAATAGCTATATTATGGAAGCAAACCAAGTGCTCATGGATAGATGAATGGATAAAGATGTGGAATACTACTCAGCCATAAAAAAGAATGAAACATTGTCATTTGCAACAACATGGATGGATCTAGAAGGTATAATGCTAAATGAAATAAGTCAGAGAAGGACAATTACCATATGATCTCATTCATATATGGAATATAAGAAACAAACAAACAAAAAAGGAAAAAAGAAACAAACCAAAAAACAAACTCCACTATAGAGAACAAACTTGGCTGGCCAATGAAGTCACAAGTGTAGGCAGTGTGCTACTCGAGGGGCAGGTCTTTCACTAACACCACAAGGGTCTCTGGCCCAATGAGTGTTTTGATAGTAATTGTTATTACAAGTAAGGAAAAAAAAAAAAAACCCTAGAGAACAAACTGTTCCCAGAGGAGAGGTTGGTGGGGAGATGGAAGAAAGAGGTGATGGGGATTAAGTCTGCATTTAGCATGATGAGCACTAAGTAATGTATAGAATTGTTAAATCAATATATTGTACACCTGAAAATAATATAACACTATGTTAACTATATTGGAATAAAAATTTAGAAAAAAAACATTGAAGTAAAAATTTGGGTTTTTTTTTTTAAGTTGTTGGTGCTACAGTTCCAGGTGCATAACAGAGTGATACAACAACTGTACACATATGCTGTGTTCACAAGTGTAGCTCCCATCTGTCACTATGCAAGTCTATTACAGTATCGTTGACTATACTCCCTATGCTGTGCCTTTTATCCCCATGACTTATTCATTCCATAACTGGAAGCCTGTGGCTCCTAATCCCCTTCACCCATTTTGCCCATTTCCCCTACTCTCCTCCCCTCTGGCCACCTTTTTTGTTCCCTGTATTTATAGGTCTGCTTCTGCTTTTTTGCTTGTTTGTTTATTCAAGCTTTGTTTTAAAGGTTCATTCTAAGAAATTTCTGCACTCTAAAGACTGTTACAGGGACACCTGGGTGGCTCAGTTGGTTAAGCGGCTGCCTTCGGCTCAGGTCATGATCCCAGCGTCCTGGGATCGAGTCCCACATCGGGCTCCTTGCTCAGCAGGGAGCCTGCTTCTCCCTCTGCCTGCCACTCTGTCTGCCTGTGCTCGCTCTCTCTCTCTCTCTCTCTCCCCCTCTCTCTCTGACAAATAAATAAACTTAAAAAAAAATTTTAAAGACTGTTATATAGACATGGCTTATCTTGAGATGGTGGGCAATATGTGAGACACCTATACATGCTTTTATAGCGCTCTCTGCATAATGCTAATTTAACAAGCTAGCATTTATTGAGTACTGATTACACACCAAGTACATGATACAAGTATCATGTATGTGTTAAATCTTTTAATTCTTCTAGCAGCCCTATGAGGTAGGAAGTATTAAAACTGTGGTTTCACAGATGATAAACCAGAGGTGGAGAGGACAATAACTGATCTCAGACCTCCTATCTGGAAGGTGGAGAAACAGGGATTTGAACCCAGGCAGACTGGTCCAGGAGCCTTAACTGTTCCTCACTGCAACCTTTGCATTGGCTGATACAGCCCAGACAAGGTAGGAGGTACGTTGACTGCTGAGTACAGATTGCTGAGAAACATTAACAGGAGGCAAGAAGAGAATGGAAACGGTGCTCCTTCTTTAATATGTGACATTTTTCCTAAGAGAAAAAGCACAGAACTAGGAGAGATTTCTTTTCTTTAGTCATAAAGTATGTTCACAAGAAGGAAGAAAATGGAAAAGCCCCTGTGTCCCAGATGTCTGAGTCAGCGCTGTGACCCCCGTGCTTAGCCCAGGCTGGCCTCGAATTAACGGAAGCTCAGGAAAAAACATGAAGTTTGTTACATGCTCTGAAATTTGCTTTAATGAAAGTTCTTTCTGCATGCGAAACTTACAGGAATTTTGGGAGGTATTTCTTTCCAATGAAAGCCCAACACTTAAAATACCCTTTATATATCCAGCGATAAGGGGGTACTTTTAAGCAGTTCAGAATTTCTTTTAAGAACAGTACCTCATGGGGTGCCTGGGTGGCTCAGTGAGTTAAGCCTCTGCCTTCAGCTCAGGTCATGGTCTCAAGGTCCTGGGATCCAGCCCCGCATCGGGCTCTTTGCTCAGCAGGGAGCCTGCTTCTCCCTCTCTCTCTGCCTGCCTCTCTGCCTACTTGGGATTTCTCTCTCTGTCAAATAAATAAATAAATACATACATATATACATAAACAAACAGCACCTCTCTTCAAACAATAAGAAAATTTAAAAAAACACTTGATAAGTGACTTTTCTCCTAGAGAAGCTACATGTTTTCTCTGGACCAGGGAAAGTGTTCTTGTTCTTTTGCAGAGTGCATTTGGAAAGGGTACACACTTCCAATCGCATCTCAGGTTAAGACTGTATCCTTGGCATTGTAAGGTAGTATTACCAAAAGTACTTTTTATAATCCTACCTGCCAACAATCAACATCTATAAATAGGAAGATCACATGATTCCCAAATTACCCAAGTCTTGGAAAGAGTTTTTATCATAAATTTTCCTTTAGGAAAGGGTCTTTTCTCTATCATCTTTAAAAAAAAAATTTCATTTTGAACAAGCTCTAATTATGTAATCAGGCAGAATTCTCCATGTCATAAAAGTAAACCAACAAATGTGGACATTTAAAGTCACATTATCATAGTCAACAATCATGTATTATATACTTAAGTTTCTTTAAGAGGATAGATCTCGTGCTAAATGTTCTTACCATAATAAAATTTTTAAATGCTTTCAAAAAAATAATCACATTATCATAAATTGGTTAATCTACATGCTATAAAAAACAGATATAAAAAATAGATGAAAATAAATTAGGAAAATAAATTAAAAACTAAGAATCTAGACTAAAAACTAAAGGAGATGTAGGAGCAGTGGCATTTCTGATCACAGTATTTAAAATATTTTTAAATGAGAACCTCTTTGGCAGCCTGGATCCCAAAGATGATGGGCAGCTAGGAAAAAGCAATGTCCAAGAGCCAGTACTCTCATAGGAAACTGTTCTTCAGATGCCTAATGAACAGGTCTAAGCACAATTAAAGCACTGATTTCATCTTACAAAAAAACCCTGAAAGAACTACACTTGGCTGACAAGTGAGTCAAGTCTAACTCCTATCAGATTCCTAATGAGAGCAAATAAGAAAGAGCAAATGACAAAACATTGGGAAATACGTATGTTGTATAGATATAGCACATAAATATGAACGTAGTTATTTCCTGAGGGAGACATCTGTTGTATCCCAATTCACAAGTGTGTTTGATATGAATGTGGAAGTATTTTTGTAGCTTTCTTGTTCACATTCAAATGCAATGCAAATATAGGTAGCATTACGGCTATGTGAGACATAAAAATGTCAAAGCCCTCCTTTGCATATTCTGCAGATGTTGAAAACCGTGCATTTAATACTTTGTCCAGAGCTTTTATATGTGTGTTTCTTCTTCTAACATGAAATCTTGCTTTTAAAAAGAGCCAGTTCCTTCCTGATTTTTACCTGCTGCTTTTATTTCCCTGGGAGCTATGCTGAATTATTTGAAGATGAACATCAGGACATCTTCACAACACTTCTATCCCTCTCTTTTGTGCATCATATAAAGCTGCAGGGAAACAGTCTGTCATTAATTTTCTCTATATAGCTAAGTTGGCAAAACTTTTGAGAATAAAATAGCATCGCCCAGTGTGGTTGTGTGCATAACATGAGAATATTAATTGAAGCACTTTGTAAATAAGAAAGCATTAAACATGAGTAAGGTACTGTTATTACTAGCATTACTTTAAACCAGCCATGTCATTAAGGAAAGAAATGGAAATTAGCATCTATTAAGCCCCAGCTTACAGCAGAATGCTGAGAACTTGACTGGAAGTTTTACATAGGTTGTCTTATCAAATAGCATTCATAGGGAATACTGCTGGAATTCTTAAAGGAGCCAAATAAAGTTTGTAGTGGATACAAAATACCTGCATAGAAAAGAGACATCATAAATTTTTATTTGGGAATGAATCATATTGCCAGTTTTCTACATTTCCCTCTAAAAATCACTGGCTTGGTGAGATTCTTCACTAGGCAATGAGTAGTTTATTATGGAGCGGTCAGAACTTCGCAAAGGCTGTAGATTCTGTATTGCATTGAAAATCGTAGTATTCTTGCTGTGATACGGAGTGTCGTTGTTCTGAACATGAGCTCTGCCTTCTTTATAACCATTGTCAGCTCATTACAGTGTACTAAGTCTGCACACAGTGTTCAGTGTCCTTTGTATCTTTTAACTTGTCCCTGAAGCCCACCTGTCTTGGCATCCAGTAGTCCATGGACTTGCAAGGATCCGAGTTAACATTTCTACACCCTATGATTGTGACTCCTACCCCCAAATAAAATACAGAACAATTATGTGTAGATCTCAGTGAGCTGAGATATAAAAGTGTAATGACAGAGGAGAATAAAAAAAAAGTGTCCACCAAAATCTTTTGAAGTTGAAGGACACGAGCAGGGGGTCCAGGAGAGTCAGGTTGTGGAGGCTGCCATCCATTTCCATAGAGCTGACAGAGTGTGGATTAAGAGGGGACCAGGTAGGAAGGAAAGAGTTATTATGATCCCTATCCATTCACTCAATTACTAAGTGGTCAGCACGATGAGGAATGTTGTGGCAGACTCTCTCCTTGTTCTAATAGGGAAGAAATATAGAAAGAAATAACCATAATAGTATAAAATTAGTATAAGGTATACTGTCTCATGATGCAGTGAGTGTTTCTGGGGGGAAAAATCAAACTTATGTTTGGACAGTGAGCCAACAGCATTTAAAAATCTAAAAGTACAAAACACCAGGAATGTTAATATCCAGCTTATCAAATCTACTGCCTGTCAGTGCTATTAAGACTGACTAATAGGGACGCCTGGGTGGCTCAGTTGGTTAAACGGCTGCCTTCGGCTCAGGTCATGATCCCAGCGTCCTGGGATCGAGTCCCACATTGGGCTCCTTGCTCGGCAGGGAGCCTGCTTCTCCTCTGCCTGCCACTCTGTCTGCCTGTGCTCCCTCTCTCGCTCTTTCTCTGACAAATAAATAAATAAAATCTTTAAAAAATAATTTAAAAAAAGACTGACTAATAGAGTTTCGTTAAAAGTGGTCATGCCATTGATTCACTTTATGATAAGAAATGGTATAGAAGTGAGATACTGAGTCCTTTTATCTCACTCCATGACAGACTTGTAGGGTCAATTTGGTAACATTATGCAGAGCATGTTGGCACTGTTTCCAAAACGTTCAGTAAGCCAAGAGCAAGTCCACAGTCACAAGGCGAGTACAGTTTCCTGTGTGCAGAAACAGAAACTTCCAAACCTCTCACACTGCCACCAGGGGTCAGGCACCCGGTGGGAGGAGAGGGCACTCTCCCGGAGAGGAAGTGTTGTATTACCCAGGGAATCACAAGAACCACAATCCCTGTCCTCTCTTCCTGAAAGCAGCCTAGTACTGGCTGAATAGGCTTGAAAGGAGGACCTCAGAAATGTTCTGCACTCGCAAAGGTATGTGTAAGTGCTCTCTGCTTTAAACACGTCATTTTTGGCAAGTCAGATAAGACTGACTTTATGTTCTCTTTTCAAAATCCAGATAAGCTATATGGATATGTTGGTTACTGCCTCTAGAAAGGAAATGCTTGGTAGGGAAGCCCGGAGGGAGTAAACTCCGTTGAAATACTATATCTAAATACAGGATATAGAAGAGACTTTCTGTGCATGTACATTTTTTGTCCCTGATTTGCTATAGATGGTGCTGGCCAATACAATTCTATCAGGAGGTACTCTCAGAAATAGGTTCAGACATAGTGATTTAGGGTTTGTTTTTATGTCCAATGAGCATTTATGACAAGTCGTAAGTGACTCCTTTTCATGCATTCGCAGGAAATCATTTGTCAGTAAGGCTTCCATATAGTCTCCCCTTCTCCCTAGCTAAAAAGTTGTACACAGGGAAATAATGGTGATCGAGTCACACGCTCAGATTTTACCACCACTGCTCTGGGTTTCAAAGGCTGATAATACCTTTCAGTAGTTTCTCCTAACCATCCTCTTAGCAGTTTGCTTAAATGTATTTGTTTTTCTTTAGTATTTTATTCCTTTAAGTTGTCTGGGCTCCAGAGAAAGGAGGAGAGAAATAGGAGGTTTTCGTCATTTTTTTTTAAGTTTTGGTCAAAGAAGTCAAAATAACATTATTATTGATGGATCGACCTGTACTTTTAAGTGGAAGGAATAAAGATGTAAAAAGATCTGAAGCATGTAAGTAACCTCTTTGATTTTTAATGGCGTGTAGCAGATGGAATTCATTATTGACTTTTAAAAATGAAATTGCCCTGCATTATTATTTATTTATAATTTTACCTCTCAAAAGAAGTGATTACCATTACTAGGTTAGTTTTTCCTCAATCACAGAAACTGTATGATAACATCAGAATGTAAAATGTGGTTTACCATATCTCTTTCGATTTATTTCAAAAATAAATTTATGAGCATAATGCACAGTTAAAAGGTTGAGTATCTTTTCTTTTTATTTGAGTAATTTCAAAAGCAGTTATTTCACATGATAGAGCAATTTATGTATGAAACTCTCATTACAGAAACAGAAATGTTTTTAATTAGAAACAATCTTATTTCATCTTTCCAGTTCAGCACACAGATTTTCGTGATGATATATGCAAAATGCCCAAGTAAAATATTTAGATGATTAGTTCGTTTCAGCTCAAACAACTCTTTAATTTTAATCAGAAATTCTAAAGCTTTTCAGTCATTAAGGAAGTTGATAACCAGTCATAACAAAATTTAATCTCGAAGTATTGTCCAACATTTAATCATTATAGTTAGTTCAAATTTGAGAACTATTTCTATTGTCTAGTTTTCAATCTTCATGATTTAAAAAATATACAAGAACGGAAAAATCCTCGGTGTTCGACATGAAGCTACAGAAGTTATAAAAATGCATGCAACCTTTTTGCATGCAACAACAAAGCTGCTGTTGTTTTAAAGTAACATTTCACATCCAGGACAGCAGTTATTATTTATATAATCAGGAGATCGGGTGCAGACAGTTTTCAGACCATTGTTGAATTTCATTGAAGCTTCTGGTTAAACTAGACCCCTCCTCCATTCCTCTAGCTCTGCTCCAAGCCATCCTCCCCTCCCCCAGCTTCTTCCTCCTCTCCTTCCTCCCTCCTTTACCATCTCTCCTGACACTTGCACACTTGGACATCTTTTTGCATAAGTGGATCTGTTTTCTTCAACAGTGGTCAACATTGTGAAACTGAAGGATGGTAATTAATATTTCATATGTAGCACTTAAGCTTCTTCACCTAGATTATGCATTTTGCTTCATCGTGCTCATCCACTTAATAAATGCTTACTGATTGTCTAGTAAGGTTGTGTTATGACCGGTTTCGAGAACTTTTATACCCTGCAGTTACCACTTCTGTACTTCTTTGATTCTAAGATCGGCCCCCTTTTTTTTTTTTCTTTCACATTTTAGCTTTTTAAAATCTGAAAGTATCTTATGATCAATGGCGTATCGTGGTTTAATTAGCAGGGTTTTGTTCCTTTTTTTCCTCTTGGTGGTGCATCTTATAAGACATTCTTTTTAGATCTGATGAAATATGACAGTAAAAATACAGATTGATCTATTATTTGTACAATATACTAAACGCTGTGCATTTCACATTCGAATATTTTAAGATATTTAAGATAATAATTTAACTTTTTCTGTTATGTGGCTTATCCATAACCAATTTTGGTCTCTCCTCACTACCTCCCTTCACCCTGACTCCCTAACACTGTGATTCTACCCGTTCCTGAACCAACTGTCTTGCCTGAACTCCTCTGGAAAATACTCAGAGAATTTTATTAGTGAATTAATTACCAAAATTTAACTGTAATGAGATGGAAAGAGTACACATTTTTAAAACTAAAGACTTCGGTTCAAGTTATGGTTCTACTCCTTAAAACTATGAGTACTTAGGGATCCAGTAATTTTTCTGAGAGCTTCAAATTATACATCCAAAGAACAGAAATAGTATGAATAATTTCTTCATCATTGGATTGTCAGGATGGTTTGTAAAAAAAAAATTTGAACCAGTGAAAGTACTGAATATGAAATATATATGAAAGCACTTTATAAACCATGAAGTACTATTTGACTATAAATTTTGAACATCAACATTAAACAAAACGTTATTAAATGAGATTATATGTAAATAGAAAGTTAGAAAGAAGAAGGAGAAATTCAAGAATTTGCCCCAAATTAAAAAGAGTAAGTTCTGCATTTTAATTATCATTAGAAATAATGATAGGGCCCCTTAACTCCCCGAATCACAAGAAGCACTGTGAGATCTGTCTCCAGCAGACTTCCACCAATTAGAACTTAAGTTATTTTGAATCCCAGTGCTGAATGTGTGCCAGTCTCAGAACTTGTATCCTTTATTGAATTAGGGGAACCACAGCCCACAGCACCTCCGTGACATTAAAAATGAAAGAGGTTACTTAGATTCCCAAATTCCTTTCCTATCTTTGTTCCTTCCACTTAAGAGACAAATCGATCTGTAAATTACTGTAAGGCTTTGGCTTTAGAAAAAAATAACATAAGTATGTTTAACAGTAGATTTTGGAATCACTGAATGACAAAGAATTTTCTCTAATGCCCCCAACTTTCAGAGGAAAACACAGTGGAGGTGGATGGGGTGGTTGCCAGCAGTTAGTGCTTTCTTTCTGCATTTGTTTGTTTTAGTTCCCTGGTCCAGTCAAAGCAACCAAACCTTAATTTGTTGTCTGTTTGTTGGTCCCTGAGTTTACCCATTTACCAGGACCTATTACACATGAAGACTTAAACTACAATGGAACATGCCCATTAACATACATTTTAATAGAGCTTTACCTTCTACAGAAAGAGAATTATAGGTATAAGCTAATGCCCACTGGGGTAAACAATACAAGTCATAGTAGTAATTGTGGAAAGGGTCCTCCTGTCTGGTTCCAGATATTCATGAAGGGGAACAGATACAAAATCAATGAACCAAATAGGATTAGTCACATAGTCGTTTCCATAGCCAGGACCCTTTCTCTGCCATGAAAAAGACTTCGGATATTTTCAGCTTGAAATTTCATCTACAACTCTCCAATGAGAAATGAACTCCATGGACAAACAGAGGGGCTGTTGCATAAAACCCAGAAGCGCTTCAGGTTACACTGGTTAGGATATTTCCGTGCGTTTCAGCATTCTCTAATATTTTCATTGTATTGGTTTCACAGTTTTGAAAACATAATGGTAAAAAATAAGTGTCATTGCTGTTTCTTCAAAACACAGGGTACTTCAGTGGTACTTACAATACTACTGCTTAATGTAAATTCCATTGCTATAGTGAGTGTAAAACAGACTGCTTTGAAAAGGTAGTGTGTGTGTGTGTGTGTGTGTGTGTTGCTGCTGCTGTTGTTGTTGTTGTTTTTGAGGATAGTCATACTTTCAAGACTAAAGAACAGAAAGAGTTCCAGTAGTAAAGGCACCTGCAGGGATGCCTTGGGTGGCTCAGTTGGTTAAGCTCCTGCCTTCAGCTCAGGTCATGATCCCAGGGTCCTGGAATGGAGTCCCTCATCCGGCTCCTTGCTCATCAGGGAGCCTGCTTTGCCCTCTGCCTGCTGCTCTCCCTGCTTGCTCTCTCTCTCAAATAAATAAATAAAATCTTTTTTTTTTATTTTTAAAGGCACTTGGATGTGAAAAGGGGAATTGAAGAAGACGGAGTTTGGTCACTACTTGAAAATCACATTTCCTATTCTTTCTCTGCCAATGGAGAGTCTTCCAATTTCTCATTTCAATCTTTTTTTTTTTTTTAAGATTTTATTTATTTGTCAGAGAGTGAGCACAAGCAGGGGGAGTGGCAGGCAGAGGTAGAAGGAGCCTCCTCGCAGAGCAAGGAACCTGACACGGCAGATGCTTGAGCGACTGAGCCACCCAGGCACTTCCAAAGACCAAAAGTTGTAACTCTAACATGAACATTTTCCCATATTTAAATGGAATATATACTGGGATTTAAAAATTTTCCCATCTCAATGTATTCATCATAACAGCAAACACTGACCTTGGGGTGACTTGGTATTAAGTACTATACTAAGAGCTTTACATATATTAACTAATTAATGTGTTAATACATTTTAGCATAATGGTAAGAATAATACATTAAGCTATATTTGCTCATTTCAGTTCATGGAAGCACCACTTTTCTAGAAATTTTCCAAGAAATATTGGAGTAATTCTAGACTCTTCTTTTTCCTCTCCCACTTTCTATCTTTTCAGCCTAGGTATCCTATTGGCTGTACCCTCAGTATAGATCCTGAATCCATCTAGTTCTTAGCACCCACACTGCTTCCTCCTGGGTCCAAACTCCATCATCTTTTGACTACCATTACAGTCTAACTGGTACTCTCTGACTGGTCTCCTTCCCTCTGCTTTTGCTCTCCCGTGCAATACCTCTCAACTCCCTCATCCCCTCCTCCTATCTCATTCCCAGCCAGTCAGCTTTCAGTGAGACAGCTAAACTAGAGGAATATGCTAAGACACGAATCTCATTCTTTCACTTCTGTGCTTAACCCTTTCAGGAGCTCCTGTTTCTCTTCAGAAGCTGAAGTTGCCATCACAGTGCCCAGGGCCTCATCTGATCGCTGATTTCCCCCGCCGCATCAGCACAAGTGTGCACCACACACATACCCCTATTGCCTAAAATTTCCTCTTTGTTCGCTCTACTTCAACTGCACTGGCCTTCTTGATGTCCCTTGAATCTACCAGACATTGTTCTTTCTCAGGGTTTTTGTAATTACTGTTCCCTCTGCTTTCCAGGCTCCCCCCATAGCAACTGATGCTGCCAAGACCCTCACTTTCTTTAATCTCTATTCACAGGTTGACTTTGCAAATGTGAACTTCCCTGGCCATCTATCTACAAGTTCAAATCCCACCTGTTCCTTAACAGCTCATATCCCCTTACTTCTCTTCCCTTTTTTTTTCCCCTCCATAGCTCTTATCACTAATACATATATGTGTATTTATGTTTTTTATGCTCACTGGAATACAAACTCTATGAAGAAGGAATTTTTGTCTTTTTTTTTTCATGTCTGACAGCTCCTATCAAGAGCAGAGCCTGATATGTAATACATCCTAAATAAATTATCGTTGAATATATCTTCAGATCAACCCTGTGCATTAGGTACAATTATTACCCCCATTTTACAAATGAGAAAGTTAAGGCACAGAAAGATAAAGAAATTTGCCTAAGGTCAAATCAGTTTAGCAAACGTCAGAGCCACAATTCAAACCTTAGGCCCTGGCTCTGGGGTCGGTGTTCAAACCACTGTGCGGTTCTTATTTATGTGATTGAGTAAATTAATTGGAAAAACAAAATTATATATAGTTCATCTATTCGCCAGGATTTTCTTCAATATACTTTCCTTCCAGTTAAATGGAAAATTGACAGTTGTCTGGCTTAAACAGCACAGCCAGACACAGCAAAGCCTCTTCACTCCATTACTTGTGGATTTTATTTCTTTCAAAGAAGGTATGAGCTTTTACTGTGGAAAAATATAGAAACAAATGCACTCAATCCCACCCATGTTGACATTCAAACAGTAGTAATAAAGGAACAGATGGGAAATGGTTAAAAAAAGATGTTAGCACTATGGAAAAGTATCAGATGAAAACATGTATTGAATGCCTGCTGTGCTTTGTAAAACCTAAGCCCTGGGACTACATATTTGATAATACAAGTAGGCTCCAATGAGAGAGACAGACGCATACACAATTATAATCATGTGCCTCAAGTGTCATAGTAGGTTTATATATAATTCTGAATTGGAATTTTGAAGAAGAAACACCAAATACAGATCTGCTGAGAGCTGAAAGCAGGGCCTTGGAGAGTGAGTTGTGGGGCAGGTAAATAGGGAGTGGAAGGAAATTAAGTATCTCAGAAGAGAAGAGAGGGGTGCATGGCTGGCTCAGTCAGTAGAACATGCAACTCTTGATCTTGGCCTCATGAGTTCGAGCCCCCATATTGGGCATAGAGCCTGCTTTAAAAAAAAAGACGACTTTTTTTGAAAGAGGATGTTGAGGAATGCCAACAAATAAATGTGCCTTAGAGGATGAGACTAAGAGAGAATATTTTAAAATAACATTCCATATGCTATAGAATGGAAATTATAGGCAAATGAGTTATGTGAACAATAAGTACACATGTTTTGAATTTAATTTTAAGAGAATGTCTTTACTTATCCAAATGCATCATATAGAAAATTGTCAGTTTCATCTATTCAGGCTACTTTAATCTGTTTTTTCATAGGATTCCGGTTACAGGGTACTGACAAATAAGAACAAGAAATTCTATTCTCTAAATAGTTATTTTTGCTTAATATGTTATGCCAGTTCTAGCATCTTATATATAAAAGGGCAAAGAAAAAAAAAGTCAATTTATCCTGAGTCTGTTCAGTGTTTTTTTTGTCCTTGTATATTTTCTTTCCCCACTTGGTTCCTCTGGGAAAGTCAGGTTTCCAGCTGATCATTTCTCTGATTTGACAAGGTCACTATGAACTTCCTGTCGTCCAGAATGTTGGCAGTTTGATATTGCTTGGTGAAAGACTGCTTGGTCACACTGGTCCTTCTTCCAAGAAAGGTCACAGTGCTCTTACAGAGTGATGACTTTATCCATGAACAGCTAAAAGAAGAAATACGATATTTTGATAATAAATGTTAAAAAGAAAATAATGATTACATGAGTGGCATCATGATGTTAGATATCAATGGGGGCATTTATGAACAGGTATCATTAAAGTTGAAACCCAGATGATGAGAAGCCATATAAGGACCCAAGAGAGTCGCTAACCATGTAGAGAGATGACAGTGAGTGCAAAGGTTGGGGAGTGAAAATGAGTTTGGTTCAAGGAACACAAAGAATACAAGTATGACTGGAGAGAGTGGTAACAGTGACAAAACGAGGTCTCAGAGTTAGCCAGTGACTTGATGTACACTCATAATTAGCCATCATTTCTGCCTGTGAGCACTGGAATTGTTATTCCTCTTTACTGGTGTCTCGATTATAAATCTATTGTTTCTGGTAGAGAATTACTTGAATTTGCACTGCAGGATTCGTAAAGACCTTTAACAGGGATGCCTGGGTGGCTCAGTTGGTTGGGTGTCTGCCTTTGGTTCAGGTCACGATCCCAGGGTGCTGGGATCGAGTCCTGCATTGGGCTCCCTGCTCAGCTGGGAGCCTGCATCTCCCTCTGCCTGCCGCTCCCCTTGCTTGTGCGCTCTCCCTCTCCCTCTGTCAAATAAATAAATAAAATCTTAAACAAAACAAAACACAAGAGCTTTAACATACATCCCAATTGCACAGAAAGTTCCCTAACATCCCCATGAAGTAGGCAGGACTAACATTATTTCCATTTTGTAGGTGAGGAAAAGAAAGGATATAAGTGACTTGCTAGAGAGATTTACAACTC
>PISX010023587.1:0-29515 GCA_004024625.1 Mellivora capensis
ATATATTAAACATTATTTATTTGACATTCATTGCCAATGTATTCATAATTTCTAAAGTTTTTTTGAAGTATGTCCTTATTTATTTGTAATAATTTTCAAGAATCATTCTATTATATTCACAAACAAGTTTCTACAGCAGAACAAATCCTGTCCTGACCTGTTTTTGTTAATAAAATACTATCTAAATACAGCAACACCTATTCATGTCTCATTCGCCTGTGGATGCTTTGTCACTACATTGGTAGTTGAGTAGTTGTGATAAATTTGAGTAGTTGTGATAGAGACTATATGGCCCAAAAAACCTAAAATATTTATTGTTTGGCCCTTCACAGAAAAAGTTTGCCAACCCCTGACCTAGAACACCCATTAGCTGTTTTCTTGTGTCTTACCTTACACTTATTTAGTGAGGTGATACCTCTGCATGGATATCTGATGGGTACTCAATTTAATGTATTGATGTTGCTTATAGCTCTAAAGCCACTAAAATAGGGGCCTTTGGAGTTTTCTTTTCTTTTCTTTTTTAGATTTAGATTTTATTTATTTGTCAGAGAGAGAGAGAGAGAGAGAGAGCGAGCACAGGCAGACAGAGTGGCAGGCAGAGGCAGAGGGAGAAGCAGGGTCCCCGCCGAGCAAGAAGCCCGATGTGGGACTCGATCCCAGGACACTGGGATCATGACCTGAGCCGAAGGCAGCCGCTCAACCCACTGAGCCACCCAGGCATCCCTGGAGTTTTCTTTTATAGCTACTGCTGTCAGGGTGCCAGATGTCTGTGGCTATCACTGGCAAGGATCTGCAGTCCCCTGAAATCCTTGATAAGACAGAGCTGAGTGGTACCCCATGCTCTAAATGTCCTAAATGTGCATAGCCATGCTGAGTTCCAAGTATATTCAAATCTCTCACTTTTGTGTTATAGTTTTAAAATGACTAGTTTTGTTGTCCAGTATCTACAGAATTGTAACGAAGCTGTTTATTGTCAGATTTGGATTTTTGTTTATTTATTTTGTGCAGTATCTTTTTGGGATATGTTCATGAGTTCATTTGTTAGGGAAGAAAATGAATTTGAGTGACCATCACTATATTGGGCTCAAAATTACCTTTCTTATAGGAAACTGAGACTTTTTATTTGTGTCTTTCTCTAACTCCCTTTTAAAGATATGTTTCTTCCCAGAAAGCCACTTGTGTGTTTAGGTAAATAAACTGCTGGCAGGTCATTTTCACCAATCCTCTAAAGACTTGTCTGGATATGTCTGCATTTCAGCTGGGCATAACCTAAGCTCTTTGAGTCCTTTAACTGTGAATCCACTATCCCATTCAATCCTTACAACTCTGGAGGAAGTTGTAATGCCCACACTACTACATAGATGAAGAAAATTAATAATTAGAATTGTTCATAGTTAAGCAGTATAATATGCCCAGTGAAAACCAGGCTCCCATCTTGTGTTCTTGCCACCAGATCATTTATATGGGATAAATAATTCTACATTGCTTTTTATATTTAATAATCATTTTAGTTCTATATTAAAAAATTAAAATTAGGGGAGAAAAAACTTAAAAGTAGCTTCAAAATTGAGGAAAATCGGAAAAGGACAGCTTTGGAATTGGAAAAGAACAGTTTCAAGATTTACCTTTTGTGACTTTGCATATTAATTGGCTAATTTATGTGAAAGAGATTCAGATTTTTTTTTTTTCTTAAGCACCATCTGGCTAGATCTCTTTCTTTTCTCCTGAAGACTTTTTCAGTCAATGATCAAGTCCTAAGTGCTTAGTTCCATAATAACATAGCCTTCTGTAAACAAGTGCCTTGGTCTGTTATATCAACCATTGAATTTCACTGAATTTCAGCCATTTGGAGTACTTGTAACGGGTAGAAGAAAGAACAAAATACAGTGACGTGATCTATTATTCTGGTCTCTGAATATGGTATCCTTCCAGACAGAGGAGACCACAAAAGGGCTGACACAGGCAACAATCAGACCATCCATGAGTAGCTTGTCACTTTCCATAGGAAATTAGACTAGGAAGTGGTGAAATATTTATTTTATGGTTAAAGATCTATCTCTTGATTGAAATTTTTAAAAAAGACAACAGTAAAACAAAAGCAACTATGAGCTAATAGGAAAATAGCCTGCCAAATTAGTAACAATTTTGAAATGGTATTTAAGAATATCATTTAGGAAAGCTGTAATATTCTTGGAAGCAACAATAAAATCTAGCATTAGTTAGAATTTAATTATAAATACCTTACATGGTCCACAAATTAATAAAGTTTACATCTTTCTTCCATTAATACCACATGAAACTAAATGAGAATGTGTCAACGTGACTGATAGTATTTTAGTTTGTATTAAATCAACTGAACACAAGATTTTAAGCATTTTATGTGTTTTCATGACGTATATGAAAAATGTGAACAGTGCTTTTTCTATAATCTGTGATTCTGTCCATGAACTGGTAGCTCGGTTTGTAGCATATTGATCTTTCTTTATCTGATCTGTATTATTTGTTTCTGTTTTGGCACATTTTTGTTGTTGCTGTTGTTCTTTTACTTTCCTTTTCCTTTTCCTTTTTCTTTTTTTGAAAAACCAGGATGGTTTCATTTGTAGGACCAACAGTCATTTGTTCCTGATTATAGGGCTTAACGTGCAAATTACATTCACCTCTTAGTACAGAAATGACACCATGCCACTTCCCTGGGATATTTAATGCAGACAGAATTTTCCCTGTGCAACCTTTATCAATGTGTCTGCCATCAATTACCTTTTTTCCTATTCTCAAAATGATTTGTAAATTCTCTATTAATTAGTTCAGTTATTCTGTAAATTAGGTGTAAATTCTCTATTAATTAGTTCAGAGTAGCTATAGGTGGTGCAGAATCACTGATTTTTCAATGAATTGATATATTTTCAACTTTAGCTCAAAATTTCAGCTTATTTATCTTTTGATGATCTCAACTGCACTTAAAGATTAAAAACAGTTTTTTTTATAGTTTTTTTAATACTTTTATACCGCTATCATTATATGACAGAGCATCTATCAAATTCAAATATGTCTGCTTCTAAAGCTATTGTTTTATCATAATTTGAATTGAGAATTAATTACATGTAGCATATTCATGTTCAGATTATTAATCTCACCTTTGGTTTTACCCCAAATCAGTTTATATCTTTTATTAATGTTACACCAACTCTGAAGTCATACAATAATCCAAAATGTCTGATAACACTAATAAAACATTATAATGAAAATTCCAAGTCTCAATTCACAGAATCATATATTCTGTGTCTACTTCAGAGTCATATATGCAACAAAATAAAAGTATATCAAAGTAGAAAATTCAGAAAGAAAAATTAACTGTAATGTGCATAATAAACATTGAGAAGCCTAATGTAGGGCTTCTGATTTTTGTTTTCTAATCTGCTTTAGTAATTCAAAATGTTACTATGAGGAATCTCTGATAATGATAATGAAAACAAACAAACCCAGAAGACTGTGTTTGGAAAATGAATGGGTCTAATATTAGAGGCTTGTATTATAAACTTCTTCATTTAAATACTCCTGAAGAAATCATCTCATGATTTGCTTTCAATTCCTTACTGGGAAGTCATAGTGTAGATTTCTTGCCACACTTAACAGAGCTTCCCTCTAGCATTTGTGCTAGTTTCCTCCCTTAATTAAGTGGTTTATGTTATTGTGTGAAGATATTATACTGAGAGTAATAGTCATAGTCTGTAAGCTCATCCAGAGTTCATGATTGCGTACCTAGTTGACAATAATTATTTTAAAATAAATACATTAATAAAAAAGAAAATCCTTGAGAATTACTTTAGAAATTCAGTTATCTCTTATCACATGAGAATTGTTTGTTAATGACTGTACAATTTGAATTTCCTGAAGGTACTAAAGTGGATAAATAGTCTACAAGCAGATTTATTTTGTTTCAGAATCTGTGCTTAGACATTCAATGATTAGCAGAGGAGATTACTCCCCTTCTACCATAAAGTTTTCATTCTAATGCAGAAGACTGTAAATGAATTAGATTAAACAATTACAGGTTATTAATGTCACTAAGAAAACTGATAAAAGACCAGAATGGAAAATAATGCAATAGAGAGTTATTTATATTGGTTAGTCAAGTAAAGCATCTCTGATTAGATAAATTAAGCTGTTAACTGGAAAATGAAAAAGAAGGACAATAGAGGAACACTACAAGACCCTGAAGAAAATAAATTTTGGTGTGTTCAAAACCTGAAAAAAAGACCAATGATGCCAGAGTACAGTGACTGAAGAGAAAGAAGTATATACAGTAAAGTTAAAGAGAGAGGTAATTGCTACATGGCAGAGGGTCTATAACCATGGGAAAGAATTTCAGTATTGTTCTAAGTATAAGAAGAAAGAATTGAAAGGTTTTTATCTGAGAAATGACAGGACTTAATGAATTGGAGGAGGGAAAGAGTAGAAGTAGGTAGCCCAGTCAAAGGCTTTGGTCTAGTAAGAGATAACAGTAAGAAAAAAAAAAAAAAATGTGACCTGTGTTTGGAAGGTAGCAGTGAAGAAGAAGAGAATTAACCAAAGTTGCAAAGTTGAAATATATTTGATAAGTATCATAAACAAGACTTTGTGCTGGTTGGGATGTGGAGGGTGTGGAGATGTATGGAATATGATGACTTTTATATTTAGTTTTAAAAGCTGAGTGGATAGTGATACCATTTATTTAAGTGTGAAAAATTGGAGGTGGGTGGAAACCGTCAGGGAGAGGGGAGGGTTTTGTGAGATAAGTAAGTGATGTCTAGCAGGCAAATAGGTAGAAAGAATGCAACTCACACACTAGGTCTGAGCTTGAGATAAAAAAAAAAAGTGAGGAAAATTTCCAATAATTTAAAGATATGAGTATGGATGGTATCACCTAAAAAAGGAGGTTTTAGTTTTTGTTTTTGTTTTTTTTAATGAGAAGATGACCTGTAACTGAATCATGAAGAATATAAAAATTAAAACCTCAAGTAAAGAGAGGGGTGCCTGGGTGGCTCAGTGGGTTAAAGCCTCTGCTTTCAGCTCAGGTCATGATCCCAGGGTCCTGGGATCGAGCCCCACATCGGGTTCTCTGCTCCACAGAGAGCTTGCTTCCTCCTCTCTCCCCCTGCCTGACTCTCTTGCCTACTTATGATCTCTGTCTGTCAAATAAATAAATAGAATCTTAAAAAAAAAACCAAACCTCAAGTAGAAAAAGAGGAACCACAAAACAAGAAGGAAGACCAACAGTGTATAGTGTTAAGGAAATTAAGAGAAAATTGAGTTTCAAGAAAGAAGGAAAGTGGACATCCATGTTAATGGTTACTAAAAGATCTAATACATGAGGATAAGGAATTATTCTTTGGATTTAGCATCATCGAGGTTACTGATGATCTTGATGTGCCTTTCAAAAATGTGGAAATAGAAGGCAGATTGAAGTACATTAAAGGTTATTGGGAAATGAACAAGAGTCAACATCTTTTGTATGAAAACTATTAGAGAATTTGAGTTGAAGGCAGATATGAGGTCAATGGAGGGTTTTTCTAAGATAGTCTATATTAGAACATATTTATGTGTTTATTGGAATGCTTTAGAAGAGATCAAAAGTCAGATATTGCTAAAAAGAGAGGATACAAACTAAAGTTCATTCATTGGGAAGGCAAGAATATAGTGGGTCCAGAGAACATGTGGGTAGAAGTTCTTTGATAAAAGATGGTGGGTGTGGGCATTCTCCATTGTCACATCTGGGAAGAAGATGAAATGTCTGTTAATGCAAGTAGGTCTACAAGTTTACCAATATAAGGTGATGGGATTTGAGTTCCATTTTTCAAAGAAAGATGAGTATAGATAATAATATAGAGAAGATAAAGTTTAATAATTGAAGAGGAGATGCAAATTTTCTTTATAGTGTGTGGAAGAGTGAGAAACATTTTAAATTTTCTGAATAGAATTGAGTATTTATTTAAAGTTTGTTACTATTAATACCTATGAATCTGAATTAGAAGTAGTTAGTTCCATTATCTAATTTTCTTTAACAGTGTTCACCTAGCTCCTCAGGCTTATACTCGAAGAAGCTAAATGGTGGGTATAGTAGATTCCTAGAGCTCCCAAGACAAATCGCCACAAACTTGGTGGTTTCAAACAACAGAAATTTATTCTCTTATCATTCTGGAAGCTAGAAGTAAAAAATCAAGGTGTTTGCAGGGCCACATTTCCTCCATAAGGTCTAGGAAAGAATCCTTTCTTGCCTCTTCCAGCATCAGGCGGCTTCTTTGGTTTCCCAATGCACAGGTTCAATCTCTGCCTCTGTCTTCATGTGACTTTTTCTTCTGTGTATCTTTGGCTTGGACTTCTGTATCTGTGTCTTCTCCTTTTCTGTCTTATAGGGATATTTGACATTGGATTTAGGGCCCACCTGGATAAACCTAGATGATCTCATCATGAGATCTAACATCACATTCACATGTTTTGGTAGAAATATCTTTGGGACATATTATTCAACCAGCTCTAATAGGGTTCACCAAAGAGCTGATATTTTATTTACCAAACCATCTGATATATTGTGACTGCTCCAGATTGAATGTTCAAATATCAATTCCATATCAAGATATCATAAGATAATGAACTATCAAAATATGGGTGCCATTATTTTTGAATACTACACAAAAGTCAACAGACTGAACACTTTACTTTTTAGGCTCCTTATTTTTAATACAGAAATAATAAATTTACCTGCTTGAAGGCTAGGAGTTCCCCCGAATGATCTTCTGTGGTTTCTTTTGCTTGAAATACCTCTGGTTCTTTATTTTAGCTTAAGTATTTTGTTTTTTAAATTATCCTAAAGCAGGAAGATGTAGTACAAAATGATAAAATAGTACACAGTTTTCCTTCTGAATAATAACATGGAAATTGGTGAAGCATCTAATTAAATACACAATTTTTCTTAAAAGTAAGGACAAAGAAATATTGGTTTTTTTATCACTGGAAAATTACTTTAAACTCATGTCCTAGATTGAAGGGCCTTGTTTATCTCAAATGTCTGGCCCAAAGAGTAAGAAAATCATTTTCACATAAATTACTTGAAATGTATTAAACTTGATTGACATTTGAAGTAATAAAACGATTATTAAAACACATGTTAAGGAGTTTAAAAATATATTGCAATTCCATATTATTGTCAGCTAAGAGGGAGTAAGACCCAAGGAAAGTGAGAAAATTTGTCTATCCAAATAATAGAGAAATAAATGTAAATGAGCAGAAAGAGAAACAGATAAATTCATCAGAGATGAATCTTGATGAACTAAAGTCACTCATCACAACTTTTCCATTGCTATCAGCATTATCAGATTACCATCACCTGTTATCTGTATTCCTTCAGGGATTAAAAGATATTGCTATTCAGGGCACATGAGGTATTGGAGAACATGGATTCCTATTCTCAAATATTTAATTCTTCTTATTTAGGAATATAACTCTGGTATCTTATGGGTATTGGTGCAGTTGTAAATGGGACTGATTCCTTGACTTCTCTTTCCATTGCTTCATTATTGATTTCTAGAAATGCAACAGATTTCTGCGTGGTGATTTTATATCTGAATTTCATGCTGGATTTGTGTATCTGTTCTAGCTCTTTTTTTTGGTGGAGTCTTTTGGGTTTTCTACATAGGCTATCATGTCATCTGTGAAGAGTAAAATTTGAGTTCTTCCTTTGGATGAGTTCTTCCAGTTTGGATGCTTTTGTTTCTTTTTGTTGTCTGATTGCGAAGACTAGGAATTCCAGTACTATGTTAAACAACAGTGATGAGAGTGGGCATCCTTGTCTTGTTCCTGACTGTAGAGGAAAGAGTCTCAGTTTTTCCTCATTGAGGATATTAGCTCTGGGTCTTTGTATATGGCCTTTATGATGTTGAAGTATGTTCCCTCTATCCCTATTTTTTGAGGGTTTTTATTAAGAAAGGATCTGTATTTTTCAACTGCTTTTTCTACATTTATTGAGAGGATCATATGGTTCTTATCCTTGCCTATATTAATATGGTGTATCACATTGACTGATTTGTGAATATGGAACCACTCCTATAGCCCAGGAATAAATCCATAACTTGATCATGGTGAATAATTTTTTTAAAATATACTGTTGGATTGGTGCTAGTATCTTGTTGAGAAATTTTTCATCCATGTTCAATAGGGATATTGGCTTATAATTCTCCTTTTTAGTGAGGTCTTTGTCTGATTTTGGAATCAAGGTAAATCTGGCCTTGTAGAATGGGTATGGAAGTTTTCCTTCCATTTCTGTTTTTTTGGAACACTTTGAGATGAATAAGTATTAACTCTTATTTACATGTCTGGTAGAATTCCCCTGGGAAGCCTTCTGGCCTGGGGCTTGTGTGTGTTGGGAGATTTTTGATTACTGATGCAATTTATTTATTGGTTATGGGTTTTTTCAAATATTCTTTTTCTTTCTGTTTCAGTTTTGGTAATTTTAGGTTTCTAGGAGTTTACCCATTTCTACCAGATTGCCCAATTTATTAGAATAAACCTAATCAAAGGGATAAAAGATCTGTTCTGTGAAAACTATAGTGAATTGGGGGAAATCAGAGGGGAAGATGAACCATGAGAGACTGTGAACTCTGAGAAACAAACTAAGGGTTTTAAAAAGAAGTGGGGTGGGGGGATGAGTGAGCCTGGTGGTGGGTATTAAGGAGGGCACATAATGCATGGAGCACTAGGTGTTGCACATAATGAATCTTGGAACACTGCATCAAAAACTAATGATGTATTTTATGGTGACTAACATAACACAATATAATTTTAAAAAGAACACTTCTGGAAGAAATTGAAGAGGGCACAAAGAAATGGAAAAAGAATCTATGTTCATGGATTAAAAGAATAAATATTGTTAAAATGTCTGACTACCCAAAACAATCTACACATTTGATGCAGTCTCAGTCAGAATAACACCATTTTTCACATAACTAGAACAAAGAATCCCAAAGTTTGTATGGAACCACAGAAGACCCCAAATAGCCAAAGTAATGTAGAAAAAGAAAAACAAGGGTGAAGGCATCACAATTATGGACATCAAGCTATATTACAAAGCTAATGTCATCAAGAAATTATGGTACTGGAACAAAAACAGACACATAAATCAATGGAATGGAATAGAGAATCCAGAAATGGACCCACAATTATATGGTCAATTAATCTTTGACAAAGCAGGAAAGAATAGCCAATGGAAAAAGATAGTCTCTTCAACAAATGTTGGGAAAACTGGACAACAACATGCAGAAGAATAAAACTGGACCACTTTCTTACATCAAAGACAAAAATAAAGTGGATTAAAGACCTAAATGTGAAGCAGGACACCACCAAAATCCTAGAGGAGAACACACGCAACAACCTCTTTGACATTAGCCATAGCAACTTCTTACTAGACCTGTGGCTGGAGGCAAGGGAAAGAAAAGCAAAAATGAACTATTAAGACTTCATCAAGATAAAAAGTTTCTGTACAGCAAAGGAAACAATCAACAAAACTAAAAGGCAATTTACAGAATGGGGGAATATATTTGCAAATGACCTATTGATAAAGGGTTAGTATTCGAAATCTGTAAAGAATTTATCAAATTCAACAACCCAAAACCACAAATATTTCAGTTAAGAAATGGGTGCCTGGGTGGCTCAGTGAGTTAAAGCCTCTGCCTTTGGCTCAGATCATGATTCCTGGGTCCTGGGATTGAGCCAGACATCAGGCTCTCTGCACAGCAGGGGCCTGCTTCCTCCTCTCTTTCTGCCTGCCTTTCTGCCTACTTGTAATCTCTGTCAAATAAATAAATAAAATCTTTAAAAAAAAAAGAAATGGCAGAAGATATGAATAGACTTTTTTTTTTCTGAAAAAGACATTCAGATGACCAAAGGACACATGAAAAATTGTTTAATATCACTCATAATCAGGGAAATACAAATCAAAACCATGATGAGATACTATCTCACACCTGTCAGAATGGCTAAAATTAACAACACAGGAAACAATAAATGTTAGGGGAGATGTGGAGAAAAGGGAACCCTCTTAAACTTTTGGTGGAGATGCAAACTGGTATAGCCACTCTGGGAAACAGTAAAGAGGTTCCTGAAAAGGTTAAAAATAGAACTACCCTATGATCCAGCAATTGCACTACTAGGTATTTACCCAAAGGATACAAAAATATTGATTCAAAAGGGCACATGCACCCCAGTGCTCCTGTAACAGCATTATCAACAATAGTCAAACTATGGAAAGAGCCCAAATATCCATGACTGATGAGTGGATAAAGATGTGGTCTGTAGGGAGGCCTGGGCAGCTCAGTCAGTTAAATATCTGCCTTTGGCTCAGGTCCTGATCCCAGGGTCCTAGGATCAAGCCCTGCATCTGGCTCCCTGCTCAGTGGGGAGTCTGCTTCTCCCTCTTCACCTCCCCCTGCTCATATTCTCTCACTCTCTTTCTCTCAAATAAATAAATAAAATCTTAAAGAAAAAAAAGATGTAGTCCAAACTCTCCCCCACCACACACACACATAGACACACACTGGACTATTACTCAGCCATCAAAAAAAGAATAAAATCTTGCCATTTACAACAATGTGTATGGAACTAGAGGGTATTATGCTAAGCAAACCAAGTCAGTCAGAGAAAAACATGTGCCATATGATTTCACTTTCATGTGAAATTTAAGAAACAAACCAGATGAATATAGGAGAAGAAGAAAAAAAGAAGAGAAACAAACCATAAGATACTCTTAACTACAAAAAACAAACTGAGGGTTGATGGGGGTAGTTGGAGGATGGGCTAAATGGATGACGGGTATTAAGGAGGACACTTGTGTTGAGCACAGGGTGATATATGTAAGTGATGAATTACTAAATTCTACTCCTGAAACCAATATTACACTATATGTAAATTAACTAGAATTTACTTTATTTTATTTTTTTAAAGATTTTATTTATTTATTTATTTGTCAGAGAGAGAGAGAGAGTGCACACAAGTAGGGAGAGTGGCAGGCAGAGGCGGAGAGAGAAGCAGGCTCCTTGGAGAGCAAGGAGCCCGATGCAGGACTCGATCCCAGGATCCTGGGATCATGACCTGGGCCGAAGGTAGCAGCTTAACCGACTGAGCCACCCAAGTGTTCCCTAACTAGAATTTAAATAAGCATTAAAAAAATAATATAACTCTCATGACAGATGTTATTAACTACACTTATTGTGGTGATGTTTCACAATATATACTACACACACACATACACACACACACACACATATTTACACTGAAGGGAAAAAGAGGGTGAATAATTTTTTGAGACAATGACTAGGAAAAATCAAGCCTAGGATTATGTTGGACCTCAAGGCTTAAGTTTGTTTCTCTCTTACCATATATGAATACCAAATCCAGAATAAATTTTCATGTTAACAGAGAGAATTCAATTACCACCACGTCTTATAACAGAGAAAATATAATTGGCATAAGGAAGTTAGCAGATTTAATACATAAATAATAACAATCACTAACATACTCTGAATACAAACTAAATATCAAAACCCATGTTTAATGCATTTACATGTGTGTATACATATACATATATATGTTCTTTAGATCTTCACAAAAAGTGAGTTAATATTATTCTCTTTTATAAAGGAGAAAACGGATTAAGCAATATTAAGCCACTTGCCCAAGGTTCAGATAACAAATAAGAGGTATAAATACAAATTCAGATCTGTTTGACATACCATCTTTTCCAAGGGAACATTTTCTAGCATACTTTTATCCAGCAGTTAAAACAGCTAGTAGTTCGGGGCACCTGGGTGGCTCAGCGGTATAAGCCTCTGCCTTCGGCTCAGTTCATGGTCTCAGGGTCCTGGGATCGAGCCCCACATTGGGCTCTCTGCTCGGCAGGGAGTCTGCTTCCTCCTCTCTCTCTGCCTGCCTCTCTGCCTACTTGTGATCTCTCTGTCAAATAAATAAATAAATAAAATCTTAAAAACAAACAAACAGCTAGTCATTCAACAAGTTTTCCTGGTATAGATGATAAAGTTCAGTAGTCTTTTGAGGTACCATAAAACACAAAATTTATTAGAAACCAAAAGTCATCAGAGAGTTGTCCACAGAAGACTGGCCAGGTGTACTGCCTCCCCTAATTGCACCTTGATTTAGTTGTCAGTTTCTCCTAATTGAGTGTTTCTTATCTGGCTGTCTTGTCCTCTTCTAGATTTGAAGAGGACAACTCACAACTATATCTCAAACAGAGATAATTCCCAGTGCCACAGGCAGAAATTCACAAATTACAGAATCTAAATTTGATTTATAAATTCTTTTTTAATCAAGTTGTTTAGCACAGAATTCCAAAACTGGAGGAAATGTATAATTTCAAAGTTTTCTACCGCATATTTACATCCTTCTGATAAACATTTTTATAATTTTTAAATGAGAAAATATCCTTAACCATGTCAGCTTTAATATTACAATTCATGTGCACAAATTGAATACTTGTTATACATTAATTAGGTCATATCAAACAACTTCCTTTTTAAATACTTATGTCTTCCGGTCACTGTTACTCTTACATTATAGGTTCACAACTAAGATTGACTAATAGTATACAAATGGTTAACAATATTAATCCCAGTGCAAAGTGAAAACTGAGGAAGAACAATCAAATCAGCTGGTCAAAGACTGAAGCTAGTAAATTGAACCATGGTACTCTATAATCTCTCCCAAACTGAAAAAAATGCAGGAGGTTTTATTTTATTTTTATAAAGTTTTAAAAAAATATTTACTTATTTTAGAGAGAGAAAGTGCACAGGCATGGTGTGGGAGGGGCAGAGGGAGAGAGAGGGAGAATCTCAAGCAGACTCCATGCTGAGCATGGAACCTGATGCAGGGCTCAATTCCATGACCCTGAAATCATAACCTGAGCCAAAATCACAAGATGCTTAACTGACTGTGCCACCCAGGCACTACCAAAAATGCAAGTTTTTAAATATTACCCAAACAAGTTAAATTGTTACATTTATATATGTGTATATGTAGAACTTGCAATATCTCTAAATTTAAATTAGATCATAGCCAACATATATTTTTTAGTAGTTTTTTAAAAGATTATTTATTTATTTATTCATGAGAGACAGAAAGAGAGGCAGAGGCAGAAGGAGAAGCAGGCTCCCTACTGAGCAGAGAGTCTGATGGTGGGATTTGATCCCAGGACCCCAGGATCATGACCTGCATCGAAGTCAGACGCTTAACCATCTGAACCACTCAGGCGCCCTTTAGTAGTGTTCCTATAACATGAAATAGTTATGTTGGTATTTGAACATAATGAAGATTCTAGAGGAAATACATTTTACTACTTGAGTTTTGTTATTTTTCATCCTATATACTCCTACGTCGGTATATTAAAAATTCAGCAAATGAGGGTTATACAAAATGTGTGTTTACTCTTAAAGAGATCATTGGTAATTTTTATTTAAGAAAGAGATGGAGATTTTAGAGCCTATTAAGAAACTAGTTCTGGCAAAACAAGTTGTAACTTGGTAGTCTTCATTTTACCCAGTGCCCTTAGAATTCTGCTTTGCTTTAGAACCTTGCTAAAACCAACTCAAGCAGCAGACGTTATGTGAACACTGTAACAATGGAAGGGATTCTCCGAGACTCTCCTGAGAAGACCAAATCTTCTCTTTAAAACTGCATTAAATTTATAGATTCTTCAAGTCTTCCTATGGCCACATTTCTTAACCATTTGTACTACCAATTTAAATTTGAAAAGGGAAGATAGTCTAAAGTATCAGAACTTTCTTTCCTTTAAATGGGGAGACCATTTACCACATGAATAGTTAATATCATTGTTCAAAGCTAGGGATAAAAGCTATTTACTTTTTCTAACATGTATATTTTAACAAGAGACATAAATATCTATGGTTTACTTGTAACCTATTTATATGTTGCTGAAATTGTTTTGTTTTCTAAACTTGCCTTGAATAGGGTATAATAATGAAGACCATAAAATGTTCCTCCTTAACTATCCCTATGACTTGAAATATATTATAAAATAAACTCTCTTTATAAAAATAATGCTTAATATATGAAAGGAAAATATTACATAAAACTTTTATTATTACATTATTAAGATTGTAATATAGTCTTTTTTTACACTCATAGGTAAGTCATCTTAAAAGTAGTTTGGCTTTGTCTCCTTTCTCATTATCATACATATGTACAAAACACACACAAATCCGTATCTGGATTTGTGGTATTCAGAATGTTCCCTTCTTGATATACCTAATTTATAATGCATTTGAAATATTTCCATTGTTTCTTGCCATGTTGGGAATTTCATTTCCACATGAGGATATGTTTTATAAATCCAGAAAGAATTTTTTTTTTTTTTAAGACAAGTGAAACACTCAGTATCTTATTTACTTTCACATGTCTCCAATTTTTACTGTTAACTTGTATATTATTGTTTGGGTTCATAATTAGTTCTAGCAGTAGCTGATTTACTTTTAATACTTTAAGCATAGTAATGTGATTTATAGAGAAGGCAGAAACTGAGGGAAAGTTTATTAAGGCAGTTCCGGATAAGCTTCACTTCCCTATGGTCCTTTCATATTCACTAATACCCGTGTCTTATCAAATACACTCTTGAATGAATTTTTGGACCGAGATTTACCAAGTTTCTGGGCAAGGATCCATGTCAAATGAAGTGACGCATTCCTCAGTGATGCATTTCTGCATGCATCAATGGTGAAATGGTGGAACAGCCAGTTGAACTGCTGGACCATGTTCTTTATGTTCAAGGTAAAGGCTGCTTAGGTTCAGCACACACTGGAACTCTTGATTTGGCTTGAACTTGCTTTGAGCTAAATAGTCCCACACACATACAAGAAACACAAACACTACCAAGGGATTTATTTTCCACAAGAAGCTGTGCGCTACCAAGCCAAAGAAAACAAACACCAAGAAAAAGAAAGCTCTTATGATGTAGCCAGAAGTGACTCTCCTAATTCTATTTCTCCTTTTCCTAGAGAACAATAGAAGGCAGTTCAGTGGTCAAAGGTCAACCTATGCCTAAATGGATTCTGTGGAATTTCTTGACTTCTTTTTTACCACGTTTGATCAATAGGATAAAACTCCTTATTTGCCTGAAACAAAAAGTTTCTGCATGAGGTCAATAATCTATTATTCTTTTCCTCCACATTCTTCCCAAGAGGGAAAAAGTTAGAAAAGTTACACTCTTTGGCACTGAGATTTCTTTCCTTTGAAATTATCTTACATCTATAACAATGTCTGTTATAATTTATTACTTACTTTTCATCAGTTTGACATATATAAATATTAGAAAGGTAACTGTAGTCTGAACTAAAATTCATTACCATCTTACACTAAATTAGGACATGGACATTTTCTCCTGGGTATAAATTTCAGAACTTTGCAGGTTATGATGTACATAATTTCAGGAAGTACAGTGTATGTGCACCGGATTGTGGATGCCATCCCAGAAATTAGGTGACAAATGGAGCAAATTAGATAGCAGAAATACCATTTTTATAGAATGAAAAAGAGAAAAGAAAGGGTGGGGGAAAAAAGGAAGGATGGGTGGAAGGGAGAAAGGAGAAAGTAGCTTTAAATTTTGTATATATGCATCAAAATACTGCTTCCTTCCTCTTAGAATTAAAACAAACAAACAAAATAAAATCCTCTTTCATTCATACCAGTGTATTGTTTTATGTCTAGAACGTCCTTGAACTAAATGCAATTTGAGCCTCAAACCAAATTTTGTGAGATAATATATAAATTTATCTTATAGACAAATTAATTGAAAAGGCAAGATATATGCTGTTTGGATGATAGTTTTTTCTGATAAAATATTTTGATGAGTTAAAGACATGTTATTCAGAAACATGCAGATTAAGTATTTTCAAATATGCAAGGGTTTAAAGAAAGAGAGGTTAGCTATTTGGCAAAATACTTGACAAATTGTTTTCAAACATTATTTGGCTTAAAATATGGCTGGGTTCGCCCATCCCTTTAGGGCACCAGCTGTTGATGTGTCATGGAAGGAGAAAAAAAAAACAAGGTCATTTCAGCTGTGTCTGCAAGCAGGCGTGCCGGATGTAGACACTAATACTACAGGAGGTCACTTCATGTGTGTCTGCATTTACCAAAACAAAAACAACAAAAAAAACGTGTTCAAACTTTAGTAGCAAACATATAAACTTATATCAGTAGGAGAGGTATTTACAAAACATAGCACATTCTTTTCAAAGCATACAGTTTTTGGAATGGCAACAAGAAAGAATTTCATCTCCATGGAGAACCCATTTGTATGCCTTGTGGGGCTGGCAAATGTGCCAAACATGCCACCGTGAAATAATTGGAAGCAAGAGTGGGAAAAAGAAGAAAACCTCATTTTAATGGTGAATTTAAATCTCGGGGGTCCACAGACTGCTCCCTCCTTAGAGGAAATGCAAACAGTGAGGAACTTGTTGTTGAATAGGAATTTTCAATGAGTGTGATCAAAAGCAAGCCTCAGCAATGTTGCCCAACAAACAGGGCTGGCTGTGGGAATAGACAGCACAGGAGCTGCTTGCTTAGGTAATACATTTTGTGAAGCTGATGACTGAGGCCTTATCAGTCAACCACCATTATTTGTTATTGTCCTGAATGTTAATTCTGAAAAGATTAAACTTAAATCCTTATGAAACAACATTTTAATTTTCTAGCTAATGACTTAGCAAGGAATAAAATAAGGAATTGCGGATGAGTGGGAGCTCCCCATAGCAAACCCTGACCAACTGATAATTTTGCCAAGATTAGGTCTAGATACAGGATGGTAGATAGAGCCACTGAAATGCTCTGTACTCTTAAAGCAAGTGGAAATTCAGGGACGCCTGCGTGGCTCAGTTGGTTAAGCGGCTGCCTTTGGCTAGGGTCATGATCCCAGCGTCCTGGGATCGAGTCCCACATCAGGCTCCTTGCTCGGCAGGGAGCCTGCTTCTCCCTCTGCCTCTGCCTGCCACTCTGTCTGCCTGTGCTCGCTCTCTCTCTCTCCCTCTCCCTCTCTCTCTGACAAATAAATAAATTAAAAAAAAAAAAAAAGCAAGTGGAAATTCAATGATAGTGTTTACTCAGAAAAACCCTGGTGGTGAAAGCAGAGTCAAATGCTGAAGTGTGAAAGGGTAAGGGTCATTAGAAGAAAAGATAGTAACCATATTAAGCCTTTTATTTGGAGGTTTATAGTTCTCTAAGAACTTTCAAATGAATTCACAGATTTGATGTCTGATTGGTGAGCATATCATATATCTATTCCTGGCTGAAGAGGAGTTAGAGAAACAAGTGTGAAGCCGGACTGGAAATAATGGAGTCAGCCCACCTACACCTACCAGACCTACAGAGTCTGCCACAGACCCAATTCTAAATTTCATATGACAGTGAGAAGGGTAATTAGGGTCTTGTCTAGACTAGTGGTAACATTCAGAAGCTATCAAACCTACCTAACTTCATGATGTGACTGAAAATGTTATTTCTAACTGTCTTTTGGTCATTCAAGTTAAAGAAATAGGAAAACACAACAAAAATATAAGTAAAAAGTAAGAAAAAAGAACCTCTGTGGCAACCACATAGTTTTTTAACAAGCCACATATTCCGAGCTGGAATAGGAACTACCAAAGGTGCAGAGGCTAAGGACTGATGGAGGATAATACTTCTTGGGAAGTACAGAACCTCCCTTTTTCTGCAGCTGGGACAAAAATTCACAGAAGAATGAGGCCTCTGAAGTCCAGAAATGGCTGGGATTGGACCTTATTGATGCTTCTTCTGATTACACGTTTTGAATTCCTCTGAAATCCTCAGAGGAAGTACACTGTAGGCATCCTTAGGAGATAAAGGTGTAACTTGGGTAAGGTAGATGGAATGTCTGATCTAACTGATCTAACTCTGTTTCCACAATATTCAGCAAAGTGTGCTAAATGAGGTAATGAAATCTTTCTTGTCTCAGCTCTGATGGTAACAATGTGTCATGTCCTTGAGCTTCAGTTTCCTCTCTAATTTTTTCAGTAATAAAAATGTATAGTGTGCATAAACTCACTTTGACATTTCAAAATGTTACATATATTATGAATATGTTATAAGTGCTACATATATAGATTATATATACATATAATAAGTTTGTACAAATAATATGCTATATATATATATATACACATATGTATATATAATGTAGGGGTGTGTGTGTGTGTAGTGTTTCTCAATTTTACTGACATAATTAATAACTTCAGATATCCTCCTTGACATCTTTCCATGACATAAACATGTAAAAATATACTTCTATTTTCTTGTAAGGCTTAGTAAAACTAATTTTATTTTTACTTAGAAAATGAATTTTTAACATTTTTATATTTTCTTACTTGGCATTTGTAGAAGTGAAAGTTATTTATCAATGGCATAGACTAGGAGAAGCACTTGTAAATCTTCTGAAACAATCATATAACAAATACCAATGAGAAAAACAATTCTTATTTTGATAGAGTTTATGAAATTTCAGTTATATTCTTAACACAGATATACTATGCAAGTATTTGTCTTTTTATTTATACCAAGCGTCTGAACATTTGTTCTATTTTGGAGAGAATATTCTCTAGTGTAAGTTTTGGTGAGAAGAAATATTCCTTATGCAAATAAATAAGCCAAGAGAGACAAATACAGCTTCTTCCTACCCATGACAAACTAGAACATAGACATGTGCCCTACACTTGGCCAATCAGATCCTCACTGGAGGCTTTGGATCTTAAATTTGTGATACTAAGTTGTAGAAACAGTTGCAAAACCATTCATGGCAGTGGTGGTGATTGATAACAGCATGCAGTTGCATAACCAAACCTATGGTAGCTTTGTGAGCCCAGCAATGGCAGTGAGTGCCCAGTGGCAGAAATGTCACCTTTGCTGCTTCTGATAGCATATTGATTAGATGATTCCTGGGTCTGGGCTTGGCTCCCAGCTCCTGCCTGTTGACTAAAACATTGTCAAGTCTATCAATGCTGCAAGCTACTTGATATTGATACAGTAAATTATTTTTCCTTTTGTTTGTGAGTATTGGTTGCTATTCCTTAAAATAAGACTCCTCCCTGATTCATAGATTCCTATATGTATATATTTGTTGGCACTTTAATGGCACATATAAAACAATTTCCTGCCTTGTTAATGATTACCTCCCATGTACTTTACTTACTATCTACTCTATGATTATTTCAAGTCACTAGGAGGTGACTTGAGTAGGTGACTAATGAAATCTGTAGTTATCGATCAAAGGCTAAAAATAATTATATACTATTCACTGAATAATCTTAGTACTTTAACAAAATGAAGTAGAATTATTTAGTTATAATATTTACTTCAAAATTGTTAATTTTGACAAATAAGTAATACCATGACCTTTAGGAAAGGAACAGGTTGTTGAAACTGAAAATAAGTGAACAGAGTCAGTAGGGATGTTTAGTGTAGCATTTCCAGGTTTGTTTGTTTTTTTTAAGTTTCTATTTATTTATTTGACAGAGAGAGAGAGAGAACATGAGAAGGGGGAAGATCAGAGGGAGAAGGGGGAAGATCAGAGGGAGGATCAGAGACAGAGATTCCCTGCCAAGTAGGGAGCCTGATGCGGGACTTGATCCCAAACTCGAGGGTCATGACCTGAGCCAAAGGCAGTCGCTTAACCACCTGAGCCATCCAGATGTCCCTCCAAGTATTTTTTAAAATTATGTTACTTAAGGGGCACCTGGGTGGCTCAGTGGGTTAAAGCCTCTGCCTTCAGCTCGGGTTATGGTCTCGAGGTCCTGGGATCGAGCCCCACATCGGGCTCTCTGCTCCGTGGGGAGCCTGCTTCCTCTTCTCTCTCTGCCTGCCTCTCTGCCTACTTGTGATCTCTGACTGTCAAATAAACAAAATTTAAAAAAAAATATGTTACTTAAAAAAATCTCATTTTGCAGCCCTTATGCCAACTTGGAATGAATGCAATTTTTAAAAAAGTACAGAAAATATTGAAAAATTCAGACATTTTGAACAATTTCTATATTTTGATTATTTTTTTCTCTTGATTTTTTTTCTAAGTAATTCTTATACAACAGTTTGTAATTTAACTGCTGGGAAATAGCTTAATGAAACAAATGAAAAAACACAGAACAAAAAAAAATTGTAAATTGAGTCTTCAGTTGAACTCAGTATTCACCTAATTACATACTTTATATGTTTTCTTAAAATAATTATTTTCAAAATTTCTAATCTTTTGAATATAATAGTAAAATTGTTATTTTTGCTCTCTTAAAAATGGTTACCTGTAATTTCATTGTCATTTCTTGAATGAACAATTACTAATTTATCTTTAGAAATCATCCATTATTAAATTACCAGTATCTTTACCTCTTCTTTAGCAGCCAGAATTGACTTTTTATATGTACACTATACACAGAATAATAGAATTCACAGATCACCTAGTCTGCTCTTGTTGTCAAGCTCACCAGTGAATAAATGAATTTTAGTTAAATCCAGGAAAAAAAATACATCAATGACTATAATGAGAACTAAAATTAGAAATCAGGTGGTCCATTTCAAGTATCAACTCTGCACCAGACTCTTAATGTTTACATGGGAGATTCATTTTATTTTTCTGACTGGGCTATGGTTACCTCATTAAAGAAAAAAGTGAGTGAATTTCATTGTTTGTAAATTTTGTTTCAGTTTGGAAATTCTATGGATGTGATGTATATATAGCAAAAGTTTAGTGAAACAGCTATTTCTCTTATTTGAAGGACATATATTGGAATGGATGATACAAAAATATATATGAGAATGTAATTACATAGAAGTGATCCTAACCCTACTGGAAAGTGGCAGTCATCAGTGGGACAAGGTAGGGTAAATTCACTGTTGTGGGATATGTGAGGAGTGGGACAGTTCCACCTGTCCAAAGTATCTTCCTTTCATCTCCCCAACTGCACTGCTGCCTTGAAACCCTCACAATAAAAGTGATGACAATAAACACATATTAAAGCACCTTTTACCAAGAATGAGCTTTGTTAAAATGCAAAGTTAGAATCCTATAGAAGACTCTGGAGTTCTTGTCTTTAAAACATTGCCATTCATTACTGGTTAATTAATAGTAATTACATTACTATTTCTGTGAAAATATTATATATTAGGTATGAATATTATTAGACAGTAATTATCAATAATTATAATGCCTTGGCTAGAAAATGTGCACAGAGCTGAAAGAGGTTAAGTACCTATTCTCAGGAAAGGTATAGTCTTGGCTGCACACAGAGAATAATGTGTAGAACACTACAGAGCAATATATAAGTTACTTCTGAGTTCAGCATTTGAATTTTTGTCAACAACTAAAAATCTTCAGAACTAAATATGCACTTTTATTGTGAAAAGAAAGAGAAAACTTCATAATGTGGTATCAGCAGTTCTCATTTAACCTTCATTAAAACAAAACAAAAAAAGCCATTGTTTGCCTCCTAGACTATTAGTAACTCAGTAAAACTGGCAGTTACTGGAGGTCTTGGACCTTGTAGCTCATAGTAAAGTTATTTTTTGAATTCCTATCATCTGATTCTGGCCTTAAGGTTTGGCTGCAGGAGCTGCCTCAGAGAGAGGTGGAAGAGAAAACAACCTCCCTTAGCTCAGAAAATCTCCACCCTTCTTCAGTGAGTCAAGATTTTGTGGGTAGATCTTTGGCAAATTAACTCAGAGCCATCTGTTAAAAGAGAACTTAAAAAGAACCTGTCCTTTCTAGATATTATGTCTTAGCTAAAGCAATGGGAAAAAATAGAACAAAAATAAAGTATATTAAAGGAAAAATTAAGCAGTAGATTCTGCAATAGTTAAACTTTTTTTTTTTTTAATTTATTTGACAGAGAGAAATCACAACTAGGCAGAGAGGCAGGCAGAGAGAGAGGAGGAAGCAGGCTCCCTGCGGTTCAGAGAGCCCGATGCTGGCCCCGATCCCAGGACCCGATCCCAGGACCCGATCGCAGGATCCTAGGATCATGACCTGAGCAGAAGGCAGAGGCTTTAACCCACTGAGCCACCCAGGCACCCCTGCAATAGTTAAACTTTTAACGCCATGTTTTAGACCATAGTTCCTGCATTTGCCAACTATCCAATTTAATCTTTAATCAAAATAATGCATATGCATACTTTAAAAGTCAAACTGCTCTCTAGAGCTTAAGTTAAAAAAACAAAGTCCTTTAATGCCCCATCTTCCCATACCCAAATCCTTAAGTTCTATTCTCCAGATCATGTTCAACTCTTAGCTATTTCTTCTGGTCTCCACTTCCACATATCTATAAAATGCTGTAGCAGGCACTTGTGAGGCACTGTATCACATCTCCTTGGCCCATCTGATGGACATTTCCATACGTTTTTGCCAGTGTTCCCCAACTAGCTATTTGTTTCCACACAAAAAAAGTCATTTACCAATGGGCTTGCACAATCATGAAATGCGGGAATTAATTTCCACGGGACAACCTTCAAATAATGAAGGATGCAAATGGGGACTTAGGTGTCTCAGCCCCCTCATTTTCTGGGGGGTTAATTCTGTGGCAAGTTCTACATGATACCTCAGATGGTAACCCAAGGGATAGTGTCTCTCAATTGCTCACGGTACTAACCAACTTGGAACACAGTCTTTATTGTCACTTACCTCTTCCTCATCTTACTTTTCCCATGTCCTCCCATTTTCTAAGATTGCCTTTCCAAAAAACTATGTACTTCTACCTTCTTGTCTCGAGTTTGGCTTTCAGAAGCAGCCCTTTAAGTTAGAATTTGGAATTGGATCACTCATCAGTCAGATGGTAATAAGGTAAATGGAGTGGTGATAATCTCTGACATGCTTCAGTTTCACATTTCCTAAAGTTCTCATTTGGACTGAGTTGGGATGAGATATAAGTGGAAGAAGCAGCACTGATTACACCAGGATTCCCAAAGTATAACCAATATTCATGGAGGGGATAGGGGGAAAGCAAGATCCAAAATGGTTGAACCATTTCAACTTGATATACTTAGGGTATAGAACACCACTTTGGAATACAAAAAGAAATGAATATCTAACAAGGTAAAGTTTACAATCTCTGCCATCCAGTAAAAAATTATCAGACATTCAAAGAAGAAGAAAAATACAACCCATAATGAAGAGAAATATCAATTATTTGAAACCAACTTGTAAGTGAAACAGATGAAAGAAAATATTCAAGGAAAAATGACAGTCATAAATGTATTCCACATGTTTTAGAAACGAGAGAAAAAGTTGAACTTGTTAAATAGATACGTGGAAGATATATAGAAGACATAAGTCATATTTCTAAAAGTGTGATTACAATGCCTGAAATTTTAAAAATACACTGGATTAGATTAATGGCATATTAAAACATTAGACATACAGAGGAAAAGATTAGTGAACTTGAAGTCATAGCAGTAGAAACTATCCAAAATGAAACACACAGAGAAAAATGAATAAAAAAAAATTATTGGTGAACTGAGAATATTTTTAAGCATTTACTACTGTATATAATTAGCATCCCCAAAGGAGGAAAAAGGAGAGGTAAAAGGAGAAAACAGAAAACAGAGTAGAAATAGTTCCAGAAACTTTTCTAATTTTGATATACTCACAGATCCAAGATGCTTAATTAATCCCATCTTTAATAAACATGAAGATAACTGCCCCAGGGCACCATAATAATGAAATTACTTAAAATCAGTAATAAAGAGAAAAACATAAAGCAGCAAGAGAAAAAAAAAGACCAATTACATGCTAAGGAGCAGATATTTTGTTGAAATCAATGCAAACAAGAAAACAGTGCAACATCTTTAAAGTATCAAAAGAAAGATAATGTAAATTTAGAATTCTAGGGGTGCCTGGGTGGCTCAGTGGGTTAAAGCCTCTGCCTTCAGCTCGGGACATGATCTCAGGATCCTGGGATCCAACCCCTCTTTGCTTTCTGCTCAGCAGGGAGCCTGCTTCCCCCTCTCCCTCTCTGCCTGCCTCTCTGCCTACTTGTGATCTCTCTCTGTCAAGTGGATGGATGGAATCTTAAAAGAAAGAAAGAAAGAAAGAAAGAAAGAAAGAAAGAAAGAAAGAAAGAAAGAAAGAAAGAAAGAAACTGGTAGAATTCTAGACCCATTTCAAAAATGAAGACAAAATAGTAATAATAAAAAATGGTATCAAAAAGCAAATTAATTCATCAGAAAACCTAAACTAAAACCAATGTTAAAGGAAAGTTTTTGGGTATAAGAGAAATGATACTAGATGTAAATCTGGATCCACACAAAGGAATGGAGAACTCTGGTAGCTATCTGGGTAACTTGTTTCTTAATATTTAACATCTTTTGAAAAATAGATTAAGTAAATATAGTAACAATACACTGTGTGGTTTTTTTTTTTTTCTTTCTTTATTTATTTGTCAGAGACAGAGGGAGAGAGAGCAAGCGAGCACAGGCAGGCAGAGTGGCAGCAGAGGCAGAGGGAGAAGCAGGCTCCCTGCCGAGCAAGGAGCCCGATGTGGGACTCGATCCCAGCACGCTGGGATCATGACCCAAGCTGAAGGCAGCCGCCCAACCAACTGAGCCACCCAGGCATCCCTGCACTGTGTGGTTTTAACATGACAAAGGTAAATGTATGGTAGTAATAGTATAAATGTTAGGATGGAAGAAATGAAGTACATACTCTTGTAAGCTTGTTGATACCGTTTGTATGTGGTACAGTATCATTTGAATGTATTAAGTTAAATTGGATGTCATAATCTTAAAGCAATCACAACAATAACAAAAATAGTATTACTGAACAAATAATGGAGATAAATAGAACCAATTAAAATATTCATTAATCTAAAAGCAGGAAGTATAAAAGGAATTAGAAAAGAAAATAATAATATAGCATAAAAAAAGAAATGGTAAGATGGCAGATTTAAAACATACTGTATCAATAATTGCATTTTATATGTGGTCCAAATGGTCCTACCAAAGGCAAATATGGGCTGGGGGAAAAAAAATCAGACTAAACTGTATGCTTTTTATAATAAACCTAATTTAAATGACATTGTTAAGTTCAGATTTACTAGACTAACACTATTAAAAGAAATTAGACAAAGTAGATTTTATAGGAAAAATAATACCATTGATATAAAGGGTCCCATTTTTAAAGATACAAAGGTTGATTTTTAAAGAGAACGTAATTCCAAATATTGATACACCTAATAACGATGCTGTAAAATATACCAAGAAAAAATGATATGGCTACAAGATTACTAGACAAATAAATAAGTATAGTTGGTGATATCAACTACTATAAATAGTTGATAGAGCAAGTAAAGAAGTAATCAGTAAGGATTCAGAGACTTGAAAAAACATTATTAACCAACTTGAATTAATAGGAATTTATAGAACCTCCATTTCAAACAGAATACACATTCTCTTCAATTGCATACAGGACATTTACCAAGATGCACCATATCTTGGGCCATAAAATGAGTCTAAATCTAAATTAATTTAAAGTAATTTTAGTAGTAAAATGTGCTGTGTGATCATGATGGAATTATCTTACAAATAAATAGGAAATATCTGGAAAAACACCCCAAATTTGGAAACAAACAAACAAAAATTACTACATTAATACTGTGGGCCAAAGAAGAAATTAAAAGGGATATTAGAAAATATTTTTAACTAAGTGAGAATGAAAACATGAAATATCAAAATTTATGGAGAAGGGCTAAAGTAATATTTGGAGAAAATTTTATAGCACCAGATCATATGGAGAGGAAAATGAAGGTCTCAGAACAATGACTTTAGCTTCTGCCTAATTAAGAGGTCAGAAAAAAAAATGAATTAAACACAAAGTAAAAGGAAGGAAATAAAAATGAGAGTGGAAAACAGAAAAAAAAATATAAAGAAAAATCAAGGAAACCAAGAGCCATTTCTTTGAGAAGATCAGTAATGTTAATAAACCCTTAGTCAGTTGGCTAGATTGATAAAGGAAAAAAATCACTACAGATTTTAGAGATATTAAAAGATTAAGAAGGAATATTAAGAATAACTTTTTGTCACTAAATCTAACTTAGACGAGATTGAGCAATTGCTAGAAGTGTACGAAATAAGAGAGCTCTCTCTCTGAAGTGATACCCTGAATATACTTACATCTTTTTAAGAAATGAATTTGAAGTTAAAACACATCCCCAGGCTCTGGAGTCAAGATGGCGGAGAAGTAGCAGCTGAGACTACATCAGGTAGCAGGAGATCAGCTAGATAGCTTATCAAAACATTGCGAACACCTACAAATCCAACGGGAGATCAAACAGAGGAAGAGCAGCAATTCTGGAAACTGAAAATCAACCACTTTCTGGAAGGTAGGACTGGCGGAAAAGTGAATCGAAAGCGATGAGAGGATAGATCGCGGGGGAGGGGCCGGCTCCCGGCAAGCGGCGGAGCAACGGAGCACTAAATCAGGACTTTTAAAAGTCTGCTCCACGGAGGGACATCGCTCCAGAGGCTAAACCGGGGTGAAGCCCACGCGGGGTCAGCGTGGCCCCAGGTCCTGCATGGTCACAGAAGGATTGGGGGCGTCTGAGTGTCCCAGAGCTAGCAGGTATCGGAGCGGGAAGCCGGCTACAGAGACAGAGCCGAGGAGTGAGCTCTCAGCTCGGGGTTACCTTGAACCGGTCACAGGCTGGGTGAGCTCGGAGCGCGGCCGGAGGCGAGGGAGACGGGAGTGGCTGGGGCTTTTCTCTGAGGGTGCACCGAGGAGTGGGGCCCCGAACTCCTGGCTCCTCCGGGCCGGAGACTAGGAGGCTGCCATTTTCATTCCCATCCTCCGGACTCTATGGAAAGCATTCAGGGAACCGAAAGTGGAACCGAGCGGATTACTAAGCCCGGCCCCTGGTAAGGGCGGTGCAGCTCTGCCTCAGGCAAAGACACTTGAGAATCACTACAATAGGCCCCTCCCCCAGAAGGTCAACAAGAAATCCAGCCATGACCAAGTTCACTTAACAAGGAGAGCAGCGGAACTCCAGAGGAGGAGAAAGCAAAGTGCGGAATTCATGGCTTTCTCCCCATGATTCTTTAATCTTGCAGTTAGTTTAATTTTTTCTTTAATTTTATTTTTTTTTCTTTTTCTCTTTTTCTCCTAAAAATTTTAACTTTTACCCTTTTCTTTTTTTAACATTTTTTAACTAGTTTATCTTAACAATACCTTTCCAAAAAAATAATAATCTTTTTTGAACCTTCAATATTATAGTCATATTTTATCCTTCATAGTATTTAACTTTATTTTTTGTATTCACATAAGGGTTTTTTTTCTTCTAAAAGATTTGGGGTACAACTTCCTCTAGTGGATCAAAATACACCCTAAATCTAGCTCCGGGCTTGTTCTAGTCTCCATCCTGAGCAAATTCTCTCCACTTTCTTTTCTTCATTATCCCAACCAACTTAATCAACTCCCTTTTTTTAGAAATTTAAAAAAATATTTTTTTGTTTTTCATCTTTATAGGCATATTCCATCCGTTCACTGTGTTTACCCTTATATACATTTCTCATTCTTTAAAATTTTGGGAGGTACTTTCTTGTAAGAGACCAAAATATCCCACAATTAAGTGGGTGACCCTGTTCTAGTCACCAGTCTAATATATATATATATTTATTTTCTTTTTTATATTTTTTCTTTATTTGTTTGCTTTTTTTTTTAAATTTTTTTTTCTGAACTTCTTTTTATCCCCTTTCTCCCCGCCCCCCATGACTTGGGGTCTCTTCTGATTTGGTTAAAGGGCATTTTCCTGGGGTCATTGCCACCCTTTTAGTATTTTATTTGCTCCTTCATATATTCTTATCTGGAAAAAATGACAAGGCGGAAAAACTCACCACAAAAAAAAGAACAAGAGACAGTACCAAAGGCTAGGGACCTAATCAAAACAGACATTGGTAATATGTCAGATCTAGAATTCAGAATGATGATTCTCAAGGTTCTAGCCGGGCTCAAAAAAGGCATGGAAGATATTAGAGAAACCCTCTCTGGAGATATAAAAGCCCTTTCTGGAGAAATAAAAGAACTAAAATCTAACCAAGTTGAAATAAAAAAAGCTATTAGTGAGGTGCAATAAAAAATGTAGGTTCTTACTGCTAGGATAAATGAGGCAGAAGAAAGAATTAGTGATATAGAAAACCAAATGACAGAGAATAAGGAAGCTGAGCAAAAGAGGGACAAACAACTACTGGACCATGAGGGGAGAATTCGAGAGATAAGTGACACCATAAGATGAAACAACATTAGAATAATTGGGATTCCAGAAGAAGAAGAAAGAGAGAGGGGAGCAGAAGATATATTGGAGAGAATTATTGTAGAGAATTTCCCTAATATGGCAAAGGGAACAAGCATCAAAATCCAGGAGGTGCAGAGAATCCCGCCTCAGAATCAACAAGAATAGGTCCACACCTCGTCATCTAATAGTAAAATTTATAAGTCTTAGCGACAAAGAGAAAATACTGAAAGCAGCCCGGGAAAAGAAGTCTGTAACATACAATGGTAAAAATATTAGATTGGCAGCAGACTTATCCACAGAGACCTGGCAGGCCAGAAAGAACTGGCATGATATATTCAGAGCACTGAATGAGAAAAACATGCAGCCAAGAATACTATATCCAGCTAGGCTATCATTGAAAATAGAAGGAGAGACAAAAAGCTTCCAGGACAAACAAAAACTGAAAGAATTTGCAAACACCAAACCAGCTCTACAGGAAATATTGAAAGGGGTCCTCTAAGCAAAGAGAGAGCCTAAAAACAGTAGATCAGAAAGGAACTGAGACAATATATAGTAACAGTCACCTTACAGGCAATACAATGGCACTAAATTCATATCTCTCAATAGTTACCCTGAATGTTAATGCCCCAATCAAAAGACACAGGGTATCAGAATGGATAAAAAAACAAAACCCATCAATATGTTGCCTACAAGAAACTCATTTTAGACCCGAAGACACCTCCAGATTTAAAGTGAGGGGGTAGAGAACAATTTACCATGCTAATGGACATCAGAAGAAAGCCGGGGTGGCAATCCTTATATCAGATCAATTATATTATAAGCCAAAGACTATAATATGAGATGAGGAAGGACACTATTTCATATTCAAAGGGTCTGTCCAACAAGGAGATCTAACAATTTTAAATATCTATGCCCCTAACGTGGGAGCAGCCAACGATATAAACCAATTAATAACAAAATCAAAGAAACACATCAAAAACAATACAATAATAAAAGGGGACTTTAACACTTCCCTTACTGAAATGGACAGATCATCCAAGCAAAAGATCAACAAGGAAATAAAGGCCTTAAATGACACACTGGACCAGATGGACATCACAGATATATTCAGAACATTTCATCCCAAAGCAACAGAATACACATTCTTCTCTAGTGCACATGGAACATTCTCCAGAATAGATCACATCCTGGGT